>JAJOZX010001459.1:852500-865000 GCA_023014485.1 Bathynomus jamesi
CTGATTTCTGCTAATGTTATTTTGTCCCAACATTCGAGTATTTTTTTCTTTAATTGCATTTCTAAACTTTTCTGCTTTTCTGTTTGGCCTTCATAAATCTTCTCGGCTCGGGTGTTCCATATGGAATAATCCTTAGGATTGCAATCAGGTGATTGCGGGGCCCAGTCGTTTTTCCAATGAAGTTGACTACATTCTGTTGTAGATAATCCTGTGTGAACTTGCTTGTAAGAGCTGTAGCACCATCTTGTTGGAGTACGAAATCGTTTCCATAATACAGACGCCGACAATCAGGCAAAAGATTCTCCTCTAAGAGATTTACAGAGGTTTCTGAATTAATTTTTTATTTTTTTTGTTTTCTGAAATGAAATGAATTTTCGTCTTTCCATTCCACGATACACCTGCTAATACCATGATTTTTTCGGAAAACCAACTTGTCTGGTGGTAAAGTCTCGATGGAGGAATGTCTTTTTTACGCCGACCATAAACAACATCGTTCCGAGAGTTTCGAGCAATCTCGATGGTGAAATCTTTTTCATCTGTAAAAACTATTTTTAACATCATTGGACGAAAATCTATGAAATAATTTTCTACAACGAATTTTTATTTTAGCTCTTACATTGCTGTCACGTCTTGAAACACGGATCCTTTTAAATGCTTTAAGTCCTACGTTCTCTACATTCTTTGTATGGAACTTCGACTGATACCTAAATTTCTTGCAATTTTCCTCTGAGAGCAGTGTGACCCAGGTCGATCCTCTTAAGATAGGCTCATCATTTCAGTCATTGCTATATTGTCTTGAGTGTAAACTGTTTTAGGCCGACCACTTCCACGCTTCCGTGCCGTCGAACCGGTTGCTTTAAGTTTTTTAATTATTCTATTCACAGACGAAATATTACAAGTTATTCCTGGAAATTCCCTCAAAATTCTTGCCCCAGTCCATCTTTTTTCCAAGAAATACTTTTCAATCACCGCTTTTTCACCGTTAGTTAGAACCATAATTTGAAGGGTAAGTTTAAAAAACAGTATTTAAGATGGGCATAGCCTATATCATCTGACGTTTTTCAGAGACTAACAGATTAATTATCCATAGGTTAAGGAAACTACTACAAGTCTTAGAATAGTTGCCAGGTCAGCTATACACATTTAGGACTTATGATATTTGTTTTTTTCACCATACCTTATTTTTCACTCAGCTGTGGAAAACGTCTTTTATGGAGAGGTCTGGAATTTTTATGATGGCTTATCATTAGAATGAGGTAAAAGTTATGTAAATTTTGGAAGTGTGAACTGCATATGTTTGAAGTTATTGATGTTCAAATCTCAACGCGGATTTTTTGGGCCACCCGATATATATATATATATATATATATATATTATATATATATATATATATATAAATAATTATATATTACTGTAGAGAGAGAGAGAGAGAGAGAGAGAGAGAGAAAATTCAAAAAGCCTCTTCCCAGTAGGAAGTACATTTATTTATTTATTTATTTATTTATTTTTTTATTTATGGAAACACATGATAACTGTTAAAAAATGTTCTCTGTTCACCTCACAACAAGTTCATTAATTACATAATTAATTCATCAAATTATTTAATGTATTTCCCAGTGGTTGAGACTTTTCAGAAACAGAGTTTTCATCAAATTGTTAAATTAAGCGAAGAAGATATACTTCACATTCAGAAATTTAGTTTTCTGCAATTTTGTGAAGATTTTTTAAAAATAATTAAAAACTAATTAGATTTCTGCATTCAAAATTTTTTTTCACTCAAACTGAAGTGAGGAGCAGCAACCAAAACACTCATCAATAACACTGATAAACAGAAATTAATTCCACGTCCAGTGCCAATACCAAAACATTTAGAAATTTTTATTTTTCTGCTAAATTTACTTACTCAATGAATCTGGTACGCGTGAAAGAAAGCTATTTTTTTAAATACGATCATAGACGTTAAAGAAAGTTAAATGTATCCGAATTGGTTTTATTTCGTTTTTACATCTTTGACAACGTAAAATTCGACGTACTTTTTCTCTGAAAATAGACTAAGGTATCTCATTTCTGAAGTCATTAAAAGGTCTTGGGAAAGTGCTCCGCTTCGAAAGCTTTCAAGTTTCTCAGCTCGAAGACGCTTATATCTGATTTATCACTGCATTATTGTATACAGCACAAAATTCTCAACGGTGCAATCTTTAATTTTAATTAAAATGCTTTCAGCTCTGTGTGTGTGTGTGTGTGTGTGTGTGTGTGTGTGTGTGTGTGTGTGTGTGTGTGTGTTACTGAAAAGGTGAAGCCACGTGAATTTTAGGTTTCTGATAACTTTCTTAGCAACTTAGAATGTCTTACACCACGAATGAGACGCAAACTAACTTAACTCAATTTCAGGAGAAAAAATACTGCAAAGTTAAAAATTTAGAATTCCTTTTTATGACCGATTAACTTCACAACTAACTATCATAATTAATGGAATAGGAACTTAAGAAGGGGGCATTTTAATTAGTCGTACAATATAGTGTCATTCAGTGGCTTGTTCTTGTGGAACCTTTTTTTTATTTTACAGAAAATTGGGACGTTAATAATTTTTTATTTTATTTTCTTAATTATACACAGCCCTACGAATGAGAACTTTTTAAGAGTTGTTTTCTTACTAATAACTAATTTTATATAATTCAACTACGCTGATTTCGAATAAGGTGTCCATTTTTTCTATCAAGTAAGGATTTTCTGTAAACTGGAAGGGAAAAAAAACACAAAATAAATAAATATTATTTATTTAAATTTACATTAGGTACCTATTTCGCTTTGTTATAGTAATTACAAATGCAAACAACTTTAAAAAGAAGAAGACTATTAACGTCAATTACATATTCATCTTTAGTTGTCCTGAGTTTTCTTGTGAGATCTATGCCTTTAAGTCTCGAATGTACGCGCTGTTCCTTTTCTTTTATGTAATAATTCTGGAGTATCCCGTTTCAACATCCAGCAGTAATCAGCCATCATGCTGATGTCCCACCTTCCCTGATATCTCTTCTCCATTTCTTTGATGTCTTGGTGAAACCGTTCTCCTTTTTCTTCGCTGAGTGCTCCGAGATTCTCAGGGAAGTAATCCAAGTGTGAATGTAAATGTAATTTTAAACTTACGTATATTACAACCCAACTCTTTGAACTTATTTAGCTTGTTGTTCACAATTTTGGTAATTTCGGTCCTTGTTTTTCCCCAAAAATTTGCTGATAACATCCTTAGAAGTAATCCACGCTTCTTTTTCAAGATTGTTCAGTGTTCTTTCAAAGTGTTCATCCAAAGTCAGTTTTCTAATCTGGGGACCAACGAAAATTCCTTCTTTCAATTTTGCTTCCGAAAGAGTTGGGAATTTACCACACAGATACTTAAAACAATCCCCATCTTCGTCCAAGGCCTTAACATATTGCTTCATCAAGCCCAATTTTATGTGAAGCGGAGGTAAAAGGACTTTCTTCGTGTCAACCAAACTTTCACGTTGAATGTTTTTAGAACCAGGTGTCAGGTTGACTCTGCGTGGCCATTCCTTTTTTATCCAATGCTGAGTTCTTGCTCGGCTATCCCATTTACACAAAAAAACATGGAAACTTCGTATAACCTGGTTGTTGACCTAACAACATACAAATCACTTTTAAGTCTTCGCAAAAGGGCCAACCGTGTTCTTTGTATTTAACCTTAGCTAGAAGAAGCTCAAGATTTTCGTACGTTTCCTTCAAGTGAACCGAATGAGCCACAGGAACGGATGCATACAAGTACCGTTGTGAAGGAGGACGCCTTTTAGACTTCTTTTGGAGGAATCGATGAAAAGTCTCCACTCATTTGGGTTATAGACTGCAGCGCCTAGCTTAAGTATTAGTTCCGAAACATTGTTGCAATATACCAGTGAATTTTCTTGAGAAAAATATTGAATGAATTCTTTTTCTCGATTTCTCTACCAGTAAAATGACGTCCCTGAAGAATCCTTTGAGAGACACAAATTTCTTACCAAATTATTAAGTTCATTTTGTGTAAACATTTGGGGTTCACCAGATGTTTCGGTTTGAAAACAATCAATATCATCGTTTCCATCGTCATCAGACACCGAATCAGATGAAGTTATATCAAGAGTATTTGGTTTAGTAGGTACAGGTATACGGTATACCAGGTCCATGAGCAACGGGTCTTATAGCAGACTGAAAGTTTGGATAAGAATTTCCTTTTTATTTTTATTATTGTAGCCTTGCACGTTACATGAACAAAAATAGCAGTCATTGCTGTGATTTCTAGGCTCACACCAGACCATTGGAATTCCAAAGGGTAAATAATCCTTTTTACCTTTACTCTACAGTCTAAGTTGTTCAACACAAACACTGCAAACTTTATGTGGAGCCCATGATTTGTCTTGATCCCCAAGTTTCATTCCGAAGTATGCATAGTATGCTTTCTTGACAAAGTCTGGAATATCTCGCCTTTGTTTTTTCACAGTAAATTTTCCACAAATATAACAGAAAATGTTTGGGCTATTTACACACCCTCTGGTTGCCATAGCGACAAATAAACAAATTTCAAAAGAGAAATATAATCACTGCGCACCTTTGAATAATAAAGAACTATAACCTCGCACGCACTAGGCAGACTTACTCATCTCGTGGCTTGTCAATCACTTATATACTAGCGGTGCGTTTCTCGAATGTTCTAGAAGGCGCTATGACGTCACTTCTGATGTGGAAGCATTTATAGGCAGTAGTTTTTAATCAAAATTTAATTGAGTCAATTTTAATGAAAATTACTTAATATGTAATATGAAATATGACATTTTGTGAGAAATCTGTACGTGATGGCAAAAAATGAATAATATTTTCGGAATTAGCGTACAAAAATTACTATATAAGTGATAAAATATTTCGGACAACAACACTCTCGCAGGCCTGTGTTATTAACAGACGTTTCGAGACGGATACAAATTTTGTTCTGTAACCAGTGATGGTCGTTGTACTAAATCGTTAGATTCTCATTTGTTTCTCTAAAAAATATTTGTAGTACTTTTATAAATTGACTCAATTTGAAAGCACTGAAACTCTTGTTACTCCAATTAAATGATTACCTATGGACATCTAATCAGTTTGGTTTTAAAAGGTCCCAGTCAACTGACCTATGTATCTATGTACTTAAGAAAATAATATCTAAATACATTGACAGTAATTCAACTATTTATAGCTGTTTCCTAGATATAAGTAAGGCATATGATAGAGTGAACCACACTATTTTATTTAAAAAAATAGAAGACAGGAAGGTTCCCATGTACATATTAAATTTATTGAAATTTTGGTATTCCTACCAATCTTTTACTGTCAGGTGGGTCAATGTACTATCCGAATGTTTTGGCTCCTCTTGCGGGGTGAGATAAAGCTCCTTGCTCTCTCCTCTGCTGTTTAATGTGTATATTGGCAGATTAATTGCTTCACTTAATGAGGCAACAGTGGGATGTTGTATAGATAATACAAAGATAAATAACTTAGTTTATGCCGATGATATGGTGTTAATAAGTCCCTCTGTTGAAGGTCTGGATCGACTACTAAAAGTCTGCGAAGTGTATTCACAGAAACATGATATTCTATTTAATGTTACAAAAACTAAGGTTATGCAATTTCATCCTAAAAGCTGTAATCAGCCTGCTGATATTAAGATTAAAATGAGAAGTGAAGTAAGTGAGGAGGTACAAGAGTTTAAGTATTTGGGTCAAACTATCACCAGCTACTCGAGTGATGACTCAGCTATAAGAAAACAAATTTGAAGTCTTTGTGCTAAAGCGAATATGATTACAAGGAACTTTAGGTTATGTACAATTGAAGCTAAAGACTCTCTCTTTCATACTTTCCGCAGAAGTATATATGGACAGCAACTCTAGGTGAATTATAAAAAAGGTTCTAGCAGAACCCTAAATTTGCTATACAACAGGTTTTTTAGACTCCTACATAAATTAACCCCGAGATGCTCAGCTTCGCAAATGTTTGCTACCCGCAATGTCCCGAGCCTCCCGGAGGTAACAAGATGTGCTCAATACAGTCTAATGAAAAGAATTAAAAAATCAACCAACCCGATTATCCAAGCTATCCATGAGTCCTGTCGTTGGTCTTCTAAGCTATGGAATTCATGGTACGAAAACGTCTGTCTGTAGCTCCACTTAACTTTAACATTACTGTATTATTTCTAACTAATTGTATATATTTCTATCCTTAGTAGGTGAACTGTCATTGTCTTATTAATATTGTCATATGGACTATAGTCTGCCAATAAACCTTTTCATTTTCATTTTCATTTTCATATATATATATATATATATATATATATATATATATATATATATATATATATATATATATATATGTAAAGAACGACGCTTGTGTAGAAGAGCGTTCCGCACAAGATGAGGAGGGAGAACGAACAAATGAAAAAATGAGGTACCACCCCTCAGGGCATTGGTTTCTGCTCGTATGTAGGAGAATTACGACTTCTGATTGATCGAGGTCCATGGTGTAGTGGATAGCATATCTGACCGGCAATCGGATGATCCCGGCTTCGTTTCCCGGGTGGTACCTCATTTTTCATTTGTTCGTTCTCCCTCCTCATCTTGTGCGGAACGCTCTTCTACACAAGCGTCGTTCTTTACATTAATTATAATGTGTGTTGTTTGCAGTTAAAATGTGTATATATGTATATATATATACAGGGTGTCCCATAAGTCCGGCATCATAGGAGAAATTCATATTTTTCTATTTCCACAAACCATAATTCATATTTTTCTCTTTCCACAGGCCATAATGTCTGTGAGCAAGGAAGAACGAATCCAGATAATTCTACTCATAGGAAATCGGAGTCAAAGAGAGGCCGCTGCTGAATTTAACAGACTGCATCCAGACCGCGAGCCAATAACACAGAGTTGTGTTAGCAGACTTGTTGCAAAGTTTAAGGAAACAGAATCCATAGAAGATAAACCACGCAGTGGACCTTCAAGGAGGTCCACTGACGATGATACAGCGACTGCTATCCTGGCTCATTTTAACAGAAGTCCCAATAAGTCTCTTCGGCGATTGTCCGCCGAGACAGGAGTGTCGAAAAGTAGCATCCATCGCATTCTTCAGGCTCACAAATGGCATCCATATAAACTTCAGATCCTACAGAAATTAAGCGAAGATGATGATCCTGACCGGCGGATGGAATTTTGTGAATGGGCTACGGAACAATACATATTGAGCACGTTCTGTAACTAAAAGCTTTTGCTTTGCCTTTTTTTATTATTTTCCTATGATGCCGAACTTATGGGACACCCTGTATATATATATATATATATATATATATATATGTGTGTGTGTGTGTGTGTGTGTGTGTGTGTGTGTGTATATACATATATATATATATATATATATATATATATATATATATATATATATATCATAAATAGCAAGAATATGGGGCAGCTTTATTCTACAAACCTTTATACACGCCACGTGCTGTCTGAAACCCAATCACAGACATCACTCCTAAATCTGACTATTCGAATAATTTTTCTGCATGATGCTCACTTTATTGTGGAAAACTCGATAAATTAAATTATACAGATCTTGAAAAGGGTTCGGGAAAAAGCCTTCAAACTCGGAAAATAATCACTTTATTGAAAGATGATACGGTTTATTTGTCATTTTCATTATACGGAGATATTTAAGGACTCTAATATCATCTGAAATCTAGTTTTTCAAGTCTAGGAAGTAATCTACAGTAGTAATCTCTCTCTCTCTCTCTCTCTCTCTCTCTCTCTCTCTCTCTCTCTCTGGATTCTAAGAGTTTGACCGCTTGTGAGTGACTAGTAAGACTTAGTAAGGAGCTGCATCTCGCTGTCGCTACCGGCGGGAAATCCGTGACGCATGCGTCGCGAGTGTTTGTCAGTTGGTTGCTGTGACACGTTTGGGACTGTCCGACCCTGGGGAGACCCTTGGTCGGTGCGGAAGTAGCGAGAGGTGTAGTCTTCTGGATGGGATGAACGTCACTTGTAGATAGGCGGATGCGGCTTGCGCGAGAAGAATTCACCGACCCCCTCCTTTTTTATGTACTGGTCAGAACGTTTTCTATAGTTTTCATTGCTAGAACGCTTTCTCTTATTCAGTGTATTCGAAGTTAGAAAAATAAATTACAATGACTGGACCGCAGAAACTGAAGGCTGAGTACGCGAGATGTGGAGTAAACCAGTGGGTGACGAACTTCAAAGAAGTTTGCTTCGAGAAGATCAACCACTCCAGCATGTGCGCTTTTGCGAACTCATGCAGTTGTACGAGAAGCTAGAGGAGAGGGTCCGGCGGCTCGAGTCATCCAGATCGGCTGTTGGAGGCGCGGCGGTCGCTGACGCGGCTGCGCCCTCCACCCCGGTGCTTATTGATAGGATAGCCGCCCTGGAAAGGTGGTCCAGCGACGGACTGGACAGAGCGCGAGACCGGGGAGAAAGGGTAGAGGTGCAACCGGGGACCGGGGTGCAAAATCACTATCAGGAATCGCCAGCGACACACGTAGAATGCACGGAACCGCGACGCAAGGTGGAGGGAAAGGAGGGCTCTAAGAAGGGGATGATAGAGAAGGGTGGAAGGGGTCAATAAAGAAAAAGGGTTGGAAAGGGCCTACTGATGCCCAAAGAAACCGAGGATGTAGCTGCCGGTCGGGGCGGGTCGGGTGTTGTAAGTGCGCCACCCCGGGTAGCGACGGATATCGAAAGGTATCGGGCAAGAAGGCTCCGAAGCCGAAGCCTGAGACCCCGGTTGCCGTTGTCAGGACCTCCAACCGCTTTAGTCTCCTGTGCGCGAAGGAGGAAGACACCGTTTTGATTGGGGACACACAGATCAGGGGCCAAGAGAAGTACTTTGCTTCTGCAA
Organism: Bathynomus jamesi; assembly: GCA_023014485.1. NCBI lineage: Eukaryota > Metazoa > Arthropoda > Malacostraca > Isopoda > Cirolanidae > Bathynomus > Bathynomus jamesi. Next base: position 861,423 of record JAJOZX010001459.1, read on the forward strand.
ACCGGGTCAGGGGGAAGGTAAGGTGCTTACCCGGGCGGGGAACGGCGCACTTAAGGAAGGAGTTAGAGAAGTAGCGCGTGGCTAGTCGGAGGATTGCGATCGTTGTCCACGCTGGTGTGAACGACCTGTTCCTCAAAGGCGGTGGGGTAGGTTCGTCCGGAGGGATCATCACCGAGATCACCGAGATCTAAAACTTAAGACAGACAGGGGAATGTTGATGGGTATTTTACCGCGAATGAATGCCAGTGACCACGCGCTAAGTAAGGTCATTAGCATCAGCGAGAGGATGCAAGACTTGTGCGTCCCACTGGGCGTGAGGTTTGTTGACCCCTTCGACGCATTTTCAGGTAGGTGGAACCTTTATCAGAGGAATGGTGTCCACCTCAATGTCAAGGGTAGAGGTGTGCTAGGCGCGCTGCTCGACCGACACCTATACGTATGGTGAGGTCAAGCCGGGGGACTGATGACGGGCCCCCACCGGGAGAGATGATCTTAAGCCGCTGGCGACCGTACCTTCAACTGAAGAGTGCGTCCATGTACAGGTGGGTGACCCTCCTTCCTCGTTGGAAGGGGATCAGGCTCCTGCGGAAGTTGCCCCCTCGTTGGTGAGAAGCTCTTCAACTCCCACAACCCTGGCTGTTCGGAAAACGGGTCGTGCTAGGAGTTGTCAGAATAGGGAAGGCTCCCTCCGTGCAGTGCTTTTTAATGTTAGGTCGATTAGAATAGGTTTTGCGAGCTACGGGCGCTCTTAGCATCAGAATACCAGGATATCGTTGCTATCACCGAGTCCTGGATTCATACTGATCGTAGGGACTACGTTGGGGAGTTCGAGATTCCTGGATATAGAATGTTTCACAAGGACCGCACCCGTGGGGAGGGGGGAGAGGTACTAATATACGTCAGGGACACGTTGAGTCCGTTGACTGCCAGTTCCGATCGGAACAAGAACTGCTTGGCGTCGATCTGAACCTGGGAGGGACGAACTATGGGTTAATCATGGTGTACAGATCTCCGCATCTCCTCCTCGAGGAGGATACAGCCCTGTACACCGAACTCCGTAGCCTGCTAGGGGACATGGTGTGTGTAGTTTTAGGAGACGTCAACTGTCGCGGCATAAAGTATGAAGACAGGACTGCTGATGCCGAAGGGGAGAGGCTAGTTGACTTTGCTGATGAGAACTTCCTGACACAGTGGGTCAATGGGCCTACACGAGGCGAAAGCGTTCTAGACTTAGTATTCACGACCGAAGAAAACTTCGTCACTGGCCTCACCGTTGACAAATCGTTGGGTGGGAGTGATTACGGTCTGATTAGGTTCTGTCTGCGTCCCTCGGGTGAAGCGTAGTAACTCTAGAGGCAGTAAGCTCGATCTACGGCGGGCGGACTTTGTTGGCCTCCTGGATAGCATAGGTGAGATGGGGTTAGAGGTCGGCGGCAGTGTTGAGGGAGTGTGGAGTACATTCCGGGACCAGTTTATGGTGCTGCAATCTGCTGGCATACCCTCAAAACCGGTCACCCCTGCTTCAACGCAACCTAAGTGGTTCAGTCGGGACATCGCTTCGGCTATCCGAAATAGGAAAGTTGCGTATAGGAGAGCGAAGGCCAATCGTTCCCATGAGAACACTGAGGCGTATGTCCGCCTGTGTAGGGAAGTGAAGGCGAAGGTTAGGCTAGCCTCTGCAAGGGAAATCCTAAGGAGTTCTTCAGTTATGTTAATAGTAGAAAGCCCCTAGCGGCGTGCTGCGAACCTCCGACGCGGACATCGCTAATGTGCTGAATGAGTAGTTTGCGGGAGTGTTCAAAGGGAGGACACCCGCGTCATCTCCGAGCCAGGCGTCAGGCACTGATAGAATAGACAAATTGAGAGCTTTTAAGGCTCCTAGAGCAGACCAGTTCCTCCCGAGAGTCTTCCGGGAAGTGCGCGACCAGGTGGCTCCCCACCTGGCTACAGTCTTCAACAAATCGTTGGAGACGGGCCAGGTGCTTGGTGACTGAAGGGAAGCCAACGTGACCCCTATCTTTAAGAAAGGGGATCACGAAAGTCCAGGGAACTATCGTCCCATTAGTCACACTAATGGGATAATAGCGGATAGGATCGTTGACCATTTGGATTCCTACAAGCTGCTTGGGGACTTCCAACATGGGTTTAGACGGCATAGGTCGTGTCCCACCAACCTGCTCGAGTTTTTCCACGTCATGTGGGGGAGGGCGATTGATATACTTTATCTCGACTTTCAGAAAGCCTTTGATAAGGTACCTCACCGCCAGCTAATGGCCAAAGTCAGCGCGCTGGGTATCGGTGGGGAAGTAAGTAGCTGGATTAGAAACTGGCTGAAGAATAGGCGGCAGAGGGTTGTAATTAAAGGGGTTAGTTCGGGTTGGGTCTCGGTCACTGGCGGGGTTCCTCAGGGTTCCGTTTTGGGGCCACTGTTGCATTTACATAAATGATATCGACGCTGGCATCGTCAGTAAGATCGCCAAATTCGCTGACACAAAGCTTGGGGCCAATGTTGGGACGCCCGAAGCGATCGACCAACTGCATGCGGACCTACGTAGGAAAGGAGAGTGGTCGGTGATGCACATTGGCTACGCCAATATCAAGTCGCACTACTCCATTTTGGGAAGTAATATCGAGGCCACTGATTTAGTAAAGGACTTGGGTGTGCTAATTAGCAGCGACCTTAAGTTTACCAAACAGTGCCTAGAGGTGGAAAAGAAAGCCCAGAAGCTGTTGGGTTATAGCAGGAGGCAATTTCGATTTCGGAACAAGGAGAGTGTGTCCTCTCTGTACAATTCCCTGGTTCGGTTGCACCTGGAGTATACTGTGCAGTTCTGGTCGCCCACCCTCAGGAAAGATATTGAGAGGCTGGAGCGAGTCCAGGCGAGGGCCACAAAGTTAATCCCTTCCGTTAGGTCTATGGGCTACAATCGACGCTTACGCGCCCTGAATTTGTTTTCGCTGGAAACTCGGAGGCTGCGCGGTCAACTCATCGAGGTTTTCAAGCTCTTACACGGGTTCAACGATGATACTGATGATACTGTTATTGCAAACTCTTTAAATGCACATTTACTTCAATTGCGGATAAGCTTCGCTCACAATTAATAAATAATGGTCACTCACCTCTAGAATATATGCCACCCAGCCCACTAAATTAATTTTCTTTTGTACCTGCTACCTCTACTGAGGTCCAGAATATTATTGGTAAATTAAAAAATACAAAAAATAACATTCATAACATTCCTGTACCTATATTGAAACTTGTTAAAGATAAGGTATCTGCAACTTTGGCTAAAATTATCAATCAAAGTATTTCCAAAGGAATATTCCCATCAATGCTAAAAACTGGTTGTAATAACACCCCTTTTTAAAGGGGGTGATCCTACACTAGCAACAAATTACAGGCCGGTGTGTTCATTATCTGTGTTCAACAAAGTTTTTGAAAAAATTGTAAAAAGTAGAATGCAGCGATATTTAGAATCCTACAATTTATTATCTCCAAATCAATATGGCTTCCGTAATAATAAAACAACGGAAATGGCTATTTTAAATCTTATGGAAAATGTAAATATAGCTAAGGA
>JAJOZX010001459.1:870000-884826 GCA_023014485.1 Bathynomus jamesi
AAATAATAACTTTCTCAAGAGTTTCAGCCACAGAAAATTCAATGAAACAAGTTTCATTAAATTTTCTGTGTTACCAGGTATTTATATTTTGAGGTTTATATATTTGTTTGTTCATTAATAATTAATACTTTACATGAAATGTGCATGACTGGGACTTATAAGCTACGTTATAGGCTAATTTAATTGTAAATTGCATAATTTATTAGAGGTAATATCCGCATAACATCCGCAGTCAGAAGTGCAGATGCGGATGTTGATGCGGATGCGGATATCTGGTTCACCACTAATATATATATATATATATATATATATAGAAAGCAGAAGCGTAGAAAAAATCGTATGCAAATTACTACGCGGAAGGAAACTGCAGATATCGGGATGGGCACTGCAAGTTTGATAAGAAATGCATGTTCCACCATCTTACGGTCTGCAACACTTATGAAAGATATGGGAGTTGCAAATACGAAAAAAAATGCCGATACCACCACCCTCAAAGGAACGCAACGAGGGAACAGAAAAAACGAACATCAAAGAAGAGTGCCAATTTTTTAGACGCAGCCAACACATTTCAGCTGCTAAATACTCTCCAGCAATTACAAAACCAGCTGACAAATATAAATATAGAAATCCGCGAGCCGGACAGAGGGTACGAACAAAGACACTTCATGCGTTATCGGGATAACAGGTACCGACAAAGATAAAAAGAGGTAAATTCTCGGAGGACCACAAGGCAACGAAATCGGCACCCCCATTGGAAAACAAAGCGGAACCACCTGTATGCGAAAAAGAAAGAGAAAAAATAAAAATAATCCTAGCCAACATACAGGGCCTTAACTCAAACCATTCCACGAACAAAGTTGCATACCTGAAAGGACTCATGCAAGAAGCCGGAGCAGACTTTGCATGCCTCACGGAAACTCATCTAAAGGACGGCCAGGCGAATTGTGAAAATTGTGAGTCCTGTATTGACAAAAAAGAAATACAAATTGACAACTATAACATCCTCCGAGCCGACAGAACAGTGAGACGTAAAGGAGGATGCGCTATTTACACACGCGAAAGGCACATAGCAGAAATGGCTATAAGTATCTCAAACAACTAAGTAGAATGTGTAGCAGCAAAAATTGAAAAATTAAATATGGTACTAATTGTAATGTACAGACCCCCAAACACACCAACCTCAAAATTTTCAGATTCCATTACAGAGGTAAGAAACTTAGTTAAAGATCTACACTCTCCAACCCCAAATATGTTTCTCTGTGGTGATTTTAATTTCCCATTCATGAAATATAAAAGAATAGGAAAAAATATATGTATACACCAGGACAAGGGGGGCACACGAGAAGACCAGGAGCAGGTAAAAATGCTACTAGCTTCAGCTGACGAATTTATGTTAACGCAAGAAATAACAGAAAACACAAGAAAAAACAACTGCCTAGATTTGGTATTCACAAACAACAGTAATCTAATTGATAATGTAGAAATATCCCCAACTATGATATCAGACCACAACATCATTGAAATAACAACTAATATAAAGGCAACAGGAAAGGAAAGAACACGCACAACAGAAAGAAGCAAATTCGAAATTTTTAATTTTCACTCCAAAGCTATAAACTGGGAAGATGTGACATCCAGCATGGAAGTAATAGATTGGAAAACCATTTTCGAAGACAAGACAACGGAAGAGATGCTAATGACGTTAGAGGAGAAGACGCTAGAAATTGTGGAAAAACATGTCCCAAAGATACAACAAAGAGGAAAGAGAAGCAGGTTCGAAAGACAAAAGAGGGCATTGTTCCGAAAGAGAAAAAGAGTGACTGCAAAATTAAGTAATTGTAAAGATAACAACATCAGAAAAATATTAAATGATAAACTACGAAGTATCGATGTCGTCATACAGGAACAAATCGAGAAGCATACAGAAAAAGAAGATGACGCTATAGAAGCGATAACGGCTAACTCAAAGTACTTCTATAATTTCGCAAAAAGAAAGTCAAAAAACCATGCGACTATCGGACCTTTAAAAAATGAGAACAGGGATTTATCTGATGATCTAACAGAGGTGTCTGAAATATTAAAAGCTCAGTATGAATCATCTTTCAGTATCCCCAAAACTGACAAATTGATATGCGATAGAAACGCGTTCTTTGAAGAAGAACCACAAGGGGAAAGTATAACGGATTTCGACTTTACGACGGATGATATTACACAAGCTATAGGGAAAATAAAAACACACTCAGCGGCAGGACCGGATAAATGGAATGCCACACTGATCAAAAACTGCAAGATTGCAATCGCTGAGCCCCTATACTGGATATGGAGACGATCATTAGACACGGGAGAAATACCGGGCATCCTGAAGAGCGCGAACATAGTCCCAATATATAAAGGAGGAGATCGATCCGAGGCCAAAAACTATAGGCCAGTGTCGCTTACATCTCATCTCACAAATATTTGAAAGAATAGTTAGACAGAAAATCTATGACTTTTTGGAAAGTCATAAAAAATTCAATGATAACCAACACGGGTTTCGATCAGGCAGATCATGCCTATCACAACTAATGGAACACTACAACAACATTATTGATTCACTTGAAAGTAATGAAAACTATGATGTACTATACACAGACTTTGCTAAAGCGTTCGACAAGTGTGACCACGGAATCATAATACATAAACTGAAATATATGGGAATAACAGGAAAAGTAGTGAAATGGATATAAAATTTCCTTAGTGAGCGGAGGCAAGTCGTTACAGTACAAGGAGTATCTTCATCAGAATCAGAGGTCCTCAGCTCGGTATCACAAGGAACAGTATTAGCTCCACTATTCTTCATAATCATGCTAACTGACATACAGGGTGTCCCGTAAGTCTGGACCCATAGGGATTTATAATATATCTTTTTATTATGTTGCACACAGTTTCCAGAACACTGGATTGGACGACGAGAACATGTTGAGTTTCCACCAAGGAGCCCTGATCTTACTCCGCTGGATTTTTATTTGTGGGGCCACTTGAAAGCCAAAGTGTACGAGGTCAAACTTCAGAACATTTTCCACCTTAAAGCACGCATTGTGGAGGCGTGTCAAGAAATTTCTGCGACTGTGATTCAGAAAGTGCTGTCGCAGTGGAGATTGCGTCTTCAACTATGTGTGCGACACAACGGCGGACACTTTGAACAGATTATGTAATAAATTTTTAGACTATTTTGTAATTTTATTATTTTTCCCTATGGGTCCAGACTTACGGGACACCCTGTAGATGAAGACGTTACCAGAGACATCACAGTAACATCCTTTGCGATGACACAAAGATCGGTAGAAAAATAAGAAACCCAGAAGACATAGGATCTCTACAAACCGACATAAACAAAATCTACAAGTGGACTGAACACAACAATATGAAGTTTAGCACAGAGAAATTTCAGCTATTACGGTACGGAAAAAGAGAAGACCTAAAGTCTAAGGAATATTATACCCCAAATGGACAGGAAATTCAGAGAAATTCCAGAGCAAAAGATTTAGGGGTTGTAATGACAGATGATGCGAAATTTGAAACACAAAATAAGATAGCAGTAAACAGAGCAAAGAGAATAACGGGTCAGATATTGAGAACCCTTAAACGAAGGGATAGGAATGTAATGATTCCTCTACTGAAAACCCTGATAATACCCAAATTGGAATACTGCTCGGTCCTAACATCCCCATATAAAAAAGAAGACATTAGACAGCTGGAAGGGATCCAAAGAAGCTTCACAGCCAAGATCAATGGGTGCAAAGAACTAAATTACTGGGAAAGGTTACGAGAACTAGACCTATTTTCACTGGAAAGGAGAAGAGAGAGATACACCATTATTTACACTTGGAAATAATGGAGAAACTAGTCCTTAATCTTACTCTGAATCCCATAACTCCCAAACAACGGTGGAAAGTAGAAGCGGTAGACTGTGTCGTATTCCCAAATTGAAAGGCGAGACAGGGAACATCCTTAACCCTGAAAGAAAATAGTTTTGTAGTGAGAGGACCAAAACTGTTTAATCAGTTGCCCAAAGATCTAAGAAACACGAAGGGAGTTGCAGTGGAAATCTTCAAAAGAAGACTAGACGCCTGGCTCAAAAATCCCCGATGAGCCTGGTGTACCTGGCTATGTGAGGTGGAGAGCGCAAGAATCCAACTCACTACTTCACCAGGCCAACTCGAGAGGAGGGGCGACAAGTTTGACCTTCGCGAAATGAGAAATCATCGCGCGGAACCTTTGTAAGGTTGTAAGGTAAGGTATAATATATATATATATATATATATATAATATATATATATATATATATCGAACAGATGTTTTAATATATAGGTGTTTTAATATATAGGTCCGTAAAAAAGTTTTAAGTACAATATTTACAGAAAACCCAATAATAATTGTTCCTATATACATTACTATTCGGCTCACCACATTAACGTAAAACGAACCGTTTTTTCTACTTTGTTCCTAAGATATGAATTTGTAACCCAGAGTTCATTGATGATGAAATTAGTAAAATATATAAAATTGCGTTTGATTTAAAATATCCAAAGGACTGCATAGATAAATCTTTAAAAATGGCAAAGAAAACCTTCTACGAGTAAAAGACAAGATTCCTTATACCACAAAAAACGTCTTAGCATTACCATTTAAAGAAAATTTCCTTGATCTGCCGAAACTGCTGAGGACTTTTAACGTAAATATCGCGTTCAGAAATTTAGATGTAATTAAGAATTCATTGATTAAAAACTCCCCTTTAAGTGAACAGGGTTGTGTATATAAAATTCCATGCACAATATGTAATAAATTTTACAGTGGTCAAACTTGTAAGACGCTAGAGTTACGTATTAAGCAGCATAAATACAGTATAAGAACCGGCCAGGAATCTAACGCCATTTTCATTCACGTAAGAGATACTAATCCCATTGACTGGTAAAATGCTTCCAAATTAAGTTTTAGTAAATCTGTTGTTAGTAGAAATATAATTGACTCGAGTGTGATCAAGAATAATGTTGATTTTGTTCTTAATATTAGCCCTGGGCTTTAGAAATTAGACTCGTACATTGTTAGAAAGGTGGCGAATTATTTTGACCGCATTCTTGCCACTTAACTGTTTGCTTTAATTAAATAAATCTTATTTTAATAATTGTTAACACTTTTATGTGTACATTTTAATTGTATTAGTTCTTTTATATAGTCTTTATGTACTCGATAGTTTAGTAGACTTTTGAGCAGGTTATCTATTGGGAAAAATTTTTAGATTGTTTTTAGATTGAGTTGCCTATTGGGGAATTTTTCGCTTCCCCAATAGGTAACGGAATATTCTGAAAGTAGCACGTGCCGACGATTGCACCATGTCTTTTGTTTCCTTAGATTCTTGCCACTTAATTGCCTGTTTTAATTAAATACTATTTCTAATAACTGTTATCATTTTTTGTATACATGTTAATTGTCTAATTTCCTTTATATAGTTTTTTTATGTATTTAATAATTTAGTACCCTTTAGATTAAGTTATCTTTTGGGGAAGTTTTAGATTGTTTTATTGTTTTGTAAATTGAGTTGCCTATTGAGGAATTTTTTTCGCTTGTGTATTTAACTCATTTATTTTGTAAATTCTGTCTATTTTTTTTCTTGTCCCTGAAGATGTGAATATATCATGAAAGCGCTCGGGCTTCGTGTTTCCTTTTCCTTTTCCCTGTGGTTCTTTGCTTGTTAAAAAAATCACGTATTGTTCTGTGATTTTATTGTATATATATATATATATATATATATATATATATTTTATACATATATATATATATATATTTTATATATATATATATATATATATATATATATATATCTATATATAGATATATATATATATACAGTGCCCGCGAAAAGTATCCGATCACTCAAGAAAATACAATATTTTCCCTTGATATTCAGAGACACGTAATTCACTTTCTATTTGTTCTAGCGACATCTGGTAACTTTGAGGTTGCTCGCTGATATGAGAGCTATCCAACGCATTCTCAAATTAGTGTTCTGGTAGCCTTCGTTGCGGGTGGCAGTGTCTCAAATTTGTCAGATTTCACTGTTTTGTGTAAATTTCTTGATTTTTTTTTTTTTACAGAAAGTGGTGTAAATAAAATTTATATATAATGTGTGCTAAAAAACAACTTAAGAGTGATTGTCGAGGTGCTATTGTTGCTTTGCATGCATGTGGAAATCACAGAGACCGATAGCTAAGGAATTAAACATATCCCAAAGTACCGTTAATTTATGGGTTTCACGGGCTAAGAACAATGGTGGCCTAACCACGCCAGTCCCTAAAAAACGATCTGGCAGACCGAGAAAAACAAATTCGCGAACAGACAAACTTATGAAACGTTTAGTATTGAAAAACCCAACAATAACTGCGAAAGAAATAAAATTTAATATGAATAATTTGTTATCTGGTGTTCTGAACGAACTATCCAGGAGCGGCTCCAAAAAGAACTCGGATTACCATCTCGCCATGCTGCTAAGAAACCGTTCATTAATGAAAAAATGCGTAAAAAAACGTGTCGCATTTTGTAAAAAATACATTCATTGGACTGTTGATGACTGGAAGAAAGGTTTTATTAGCGATGAGTCGACATTTTTGACATTCAGAAGTTGTCCAAAAAAGGTTCGCCGGCCTATTGGCTCAAATAGGATGGACCCTAAATACACCCTAAAGACAATGAAACACCCTCCAAGTGTGATGGTTTGGGGTTGTTTCGGTTACTATGGGCGTGGAAACTTATATTTTCTTCCGAAGAACACAACTATGAATGGTGCACGGTATTTAGCAATGCTACAGGATAAACTTCCAATGGCAATGGCAATCCAAAGGACAAAAACATACATGCATGATGGTGCACCATGTCACAGGGCCAAAATAGTGACAAAATGGATTACTGACAATAAATTTGATATTTTGGATTGGCCTGGTAATAGTCCAGATCTCAATCCGATAGAAAATCTGTGGCTAATAATAAAAATAAGGTTGAATGCCACGACACTGGCTCAGTCGAAAATTACAAGAGGCCATCAAAAGGTATGGTGCAAGGAAATATCAGTGGAAGTTTGTCAAAACTTGATTAAATCCATGCCAAAACGTCTAGAACAAGTCATCCAAACCAAAGGACAGATGACAAAATACTAATATAAGGTTAGTATACATTTAAACATTGTTTTTTATGTAAAAAATACAAATTTCAAGGGTGATCGGATACTTTTCGCGGGCACTGTATATATAGCTGTTATATTATCTCCCTCCATTTCCAGTTCACAAGGAACGCTTTATTTCATTTAAATCAGACAACGCCCTAGGCTGTAAAATTCAAAGTCAAGTTCATAGCCACAACCCATGCAAACAAAGGGTTTATTTAATTTTATACAATTGACGTACTTTGTTTACCTGAATACGGTCCTAAAACGGAAAAAAAGATTGGCTTCTCCCGGATACAGTATTTCCTTTTAAACGAAAGTCACGCCGATCTAACAAAGAGCTGTGACGTAACCACCTCGTACGAATGACGCGGAGGAGGTTTCGTTTTTTCTAATATAAAAGAAGGCGCTCCACGCCCTTAAATCAGATTTCTGCACACGGCGCACAGTGCCACAAATGGGTTAAAAAACGGTCAAAAACCAAAAATAACAAATTTAAGTAAATTCTATTAAAACCATTTCCACATCAAAATAAAACACTTCTACTTACTGATTTAAGTATTTGAAATTTTATTCTCTTATATTAAGGCAAGAAAAATCTACGAAATAATATACATTGTCTTAAAATATCTTGGAGGGGACAAAAAATGCTTGTTCTAACAACTTATTTGAAGTTACTATATCACAAAAAATTGTCTGTAGTTTCATGTTCTGCTTAGTTCTATTGAAAGAATAAACAGTTTAGAACATTTTCATGCATATTTTTTTATTGAAAACTAAAAAGATAGCATTAATTAAAAAAACTATGGCAATATCATAGATTACAGATTAAATTATCTAGAAAATGTGTAAAATTAGCAAAACAAAAAATGGGGGATTTTGGGGAATGTAATTTTTGTGTTAAACATTAACGCAACCTTTAAGTAAATCAAAGAAACAAAACTTTTTCGCGACTATTTGCGACTTTGCGTGTTAGAACATGTTTTTCATGTATTAACTAACTAAGTCTGCAAGAAGAGTGATGCGTGATTCCAAGTTGACATTGCAAAATTTGAATCTTATTGTCGAAAAGCTGCTACGACTATTGTAAATTTATATCTATGGTATAAAATTCCTGCTTCAGTACAGAAAGTACTTCTACATGGAGGTTTGGTGATGAAAAATCATCTATATCCAATTGGGTCTTATTCAGAAGAATGCCAAGAATGTCTACATAAAGTAATAAGAAATGTTCGTCTCCATCATTCCAGAAAAACATCTCGACTGAATACTATGCAAGATCAAATTCATTATCTTTTAGTATCAAGCGATCCAGTCATTAGTACAGTTCGAAAAAAGAATAGAAACCCCAAATTGAGAGAGATGTCAGAAGAAGCACGTTCACTTTTAAAAGAGAGTGAAATATTAGAGAATTTAAATATTAGTTCTGATGAGGAAGATATGTTCTAAATATGAAGTTTTTGTAATTTTGTTTACACTATTTACACTTTTTTCATATCAGTTGTCACACTTATTTTGGGGGAATTAATTTCATAAACTTTAAGAGGTATTACGATGTTTTTTACTTACCCCTTCTGATATAGTGGCAGGTTATCAAATAATGTTTTAAACAATAGATGTGTATAGTGATTAAAATGAAACCATACTTATTTTAACATGTCATTTGACAAAATCTGCAAAACATAGGCCTAATTAACAATTATCTGTTTAGTATATTTTTAGTAATTTGAGAAACTTAAGAAACTACAGCAGGTCATAACCTATTGATTTGGAATATTATTATTATTTATAGAAAAATCACCATTACATATATACAAAAGGTACTAAACATAATTTTTTATTAAAATAAATCATAATTAAACATTTCAACTACATAAAACTAAGTACAATTGAAAAAAATAATTTTGGCCGTTTTTTAACCCATTTCTGGCATTGTGCGGCGGTTAGACGCGGATCTACGGATCGGGGCAGCGAAGACCTAAGTCCGTATAGAGAGATTAATTCAGATTCCAACACCGCGCGATTAATTTCAGAACGCCGGGTTGCGGCAGCAAAGCCCAATCCGTATAGAGGAGAAGCAAATAGACAACATTAGATTGAACACGCCAGACTAGCCTCTGGGTTTGAGAGAGTGCTCGAGTCGCGTTAAGAAGTCTTGGAATAAATTATATCTGAGTATTAAAGTAACTTTGATTTAAAGTCGATCCAAAAACGACTTCACATAGATTAAATTAATTCCGACTGTCAAAGCACTAATTCAAATAGAGCAAAAGAAAAACTTCGCCAAACGTTTTCTTGTTCCCCCGCGAGCCTTTAATTCGCACTCCCCTGAGCACACCTGAGGAAGTAAGACAGCGACGACTTCTTCAGGTCATCAACATTGAGAGTATAATCTGTTATAAGTGTTAACTTCTCCCAGCGAAACCAAAACAGACCAAAACATACATCTATATTATATATATATATATATATATATATATATATGTTAAACACAGACCGTGCATGGAACAAGGAACTCTTCTGGGAAAATTAAATCCACTATAGTCCGAATAAGTAATGGTAAATGACAAATACCATAGTTTTTTTCCTTTTTCATGATTTTAGCCCGACGTGGGCAACGGGTCTCTCGCAAAGAGATCCATAAATATAGCTTCCCTCACCAGCTATCTGCAAAGCAGACAGGATCCAGCTTTGGGACGTGGATCTAGGGTTTAAAGCAAACCTAGATCCCTACACTCAGAACCTCTATATAAGTAAAAGACTCGTTGCATTCACGTCGTGTTGAATAAATCAAAGAAAAAGGGGGTAACTATTGTATTTTTAGCCAAAAAAAACCAAAACTTAAACCTCAACCGGGACATTGAGCGTCCACTTTTCAAGGCACGAAACACGTCCGTTTAGTATACACAAACTCAGAATGGTTCCCTGAGAACATTATATGTTAAACACAGACCGTGCATGGAACAAGGAACTCTTCTGGGAAAATTAAATCCACTATAGTCCGAATAAGTAATGGTAAATGACAAATACCATAGTTTTTTTTCCTTTTTCATGATTTTAGCCCGACGTGGGCAACGGGTCTCTCGCAAAGAGATCCCATAAATATAGCTTCCCTCACCAGCTATCTGCAAAGCAGACAGGATCCAGCTTTGGGACGTGGATCTAGGGTTTAAAGCAAACCTAGATCCCTACACTCAGAACCTCTATATAAGTAAAAGACTCGTTGCATTCACGTCGTGTTGAATAAATCAAAGAAAAGGGGGTAACTATTGTATTTTTAGCCAAAAAAACCAAAACTTAAACCTCAACCGGGACATTGAGCGTCCACTTTTCAAGGCACGAAACACGTCCGTTTAGTATACACAAACTCAGAATGGTTCCCTGAGAACATTATATGTTAAACACAGACCGTGCATGGAACAAGGAACTCTTCTGGGAAAATTAAATCCACTATAGTCCGAATAAGTAATGGTAAATGACAAATACCATAGTTTTTTTCCTTTTTCATGATTTTAGCCCGACGTGGGCAACGGGTCTCTCGCAAAGAGATCCCATAAATATAGCTTCCCTCACCAGCTATCTGCAAAGCAGACAGGATCCAGCTTTGGGACGTGGATCTAGGGTTTAAAGCAAACCTAGATCCCTACACTCAGAACCTCTATATAAGTAAAAGACTCGTTGCATTCACGTCGTGTTGAATAAATCAAAGAAAAAGGGGGTAACTATTGTATTTTTAGCCAAAAAAAACCAAAACTTAAACCTCAACCGGGACATTGAGCGTCCACTTTTCAAGGCACGAAACACGTCCGTTTAGTATACACAAACTCAGAATGGTTCCCTGAGAACATTATATGTTAAACACAGACCGTGCATGGAACAAGGAACTCTTCTGGGAAAATTAAATCCACTATAGTCCGAATAAGTAATGGTAAATGACAAATACCATAGTTTTTTTTCCTTTTTCATGATTTTAGCCCGACGTGGGCAACGGGTCTCTCGCAAAGAGATCCCATAAATATAGCTTCCCTCACCAGCTATCTGCAAAGCAGACAGGATCCAGCTTTGGGACGTGGATCTAGGGTTTAAAGCAAACCTAGATCCCTACACTCAGAACCTCTATATAAGTAAAAGACTCGTTGCATTCACGTCGTGTTGAATAAATCAAAGAAAAAGGGGGTAACTATTGTATTTTTAGCCAAAAAAAACCAAAACTTAAACCTCAACCGGGACATTGAGCGTCCACTTTTCAAGGCACGAAACACGTCCGTTTAGTATACACAAACTCAGAATGGTTCCCTGAGAACATTATATGTTAAACACAGACCGTGCATGGAACAAGGAACTCTTCTGGGAAAATTAAATCCACTATAGTCCGAATAAGTAATGGTAAATGACAAATACCATAGTTTTTTTCCTTTTTCATGATTTTAGCCCGACGTGGGCAACGGGTCTCTCGCAAAGAGATCCATAAATATAGCTTCCCTCACCAGCTATCTGCAAAGCAGACAGGATCCAGCTTTGGGACGTGGATCTAGGGTTTAAAGCAAACCTAGATCCCTACACTCAGAACCTCTATATAAGTAAAAGACTCGTTGCATTCACGTCGTGTTGAATAAATCAAAGAAAAAGGGGGTAACTATTGTATTTTTAGCCAAAAAAACCAAAACTTAAACCTCAACCGGGACATTGAGCGTCCACTTTTCAAGGCACGAAACACGTCCGTTTAGTATACACAAACTCAGAATGGTTCCCTGAGAACATTATATGTTAAACACAGACCGTGCATGGAACAAGGAACTCTTCTGGGAAAATTAAATCCACTATAGTCCGAATAAGTAATGGTAAATGACAAATACCATAGTTTTTTTCCTTTTTCATGATTTTAGCCCGACGTGGGCAACGGGTCTCTCGCAAAGAGATCCCATAAATATAGCTTCCCTCACCAGCTATCTGCAAAGCAGACAGGATCCAGCTTTGGGACGTGGATCTAGGGTTTAAAGCAAACCTAGATCCCTACACTCAGAACCTCTATATAAGTAAAAGACTCGTTGCATTCACGTCGTGTTGAATAAATCAAAGAAAAAGGGGGTAACTATTGTATTTTTAGCCAAAAAAACCAAAACTTAAACCTCAACCGGGACATTGAGCGTCCACTTTTCAAGGCACGAAACACGTCCGTTTAGTATACACAAACTCAGAATGGTTCCCTGAGAACATTATATGTTAAACACAGACCGTGCATGGAACAAGGAACTCTTCTGGGAAAATTAAATCCACTATAGTCCGAATAAGTAATGGTAAATGACAAATACCATAGTTTTTTTTCCTTTTCGGACTATAGTGGATTTAATTTTCCCAGAAGAGTTCCTTGTTCCATGCACGGTCTGTGTTTAACATATATGTTCTCAGGGAACCATTCTGAGTTTGTGTATACTAAACGGACGTGTTTCGTGCCTTGAAAAGTGGACGCTCAATGTCCCGGTTGAGGTTTAAGTTTTGGTTTTTTTGGCTAAAAATACAATAGTTACCCCCTTTTTCTTTGATTTATTCAACACGACGTGAATGCAACGAGTCTTTTACTTATATAGAGGTTCTGAGTGTAGGGATCTAGGTTTGCTTTAAACCCTAGATCCACGTCCCAAAGCTGGATCCTGTCTGCTTTGCAGATAGCTGGTGAGGGAAGCTATATTTATGGGATCTCTTTGCGAGAGACCCGTTGCCCACGTCGGGCTAAAATCATGAAAAAGGAAAAAAACTATGGTATTTGTCATTTACCATTACTTATTCGGACTATAGTGGATTTAATTTTCCCAGAAGAGTTCC
This sequence comes from Bathynomus jamesi, assembly GCA_023014485.1. Taxonomy (NCBI): domain Eukaryota; kingdom Metazoa; phylum Arthropoda; class Malacostraca; order Isopoda; family Cirolanidae; genus Bathynomus; species Bathynomus jamesi. The sequence continues at coordinate 883,019 of JAJOZX010001459.1, forward strand.
TTGTTCCATGCACGGTCTGTGTTTAACATATAATGTTCTCAGGGAACCATTCTGAGTTTGTGTATACTAAACGGACGTGTTTCGTGCCTTGAAAAGTGGACGCTCAATGTCCCGGTTGAGGTTTAAGTTTTGGTTTTTTTGGCTAAAAATACAATAGTTACCCCCTTTTTCTTGATTTATTCAACACGACGTGAATGCAACGAGTCTTTTACTTATATAGAGGTTCTGAGTGTAGGGATCTAGGTTTGCTTTAAACCCTAGATCCACGTCCCAAAGCTGGATCCTGTCTGCTTTGCAGATAGCTGGTGAGGGAAGCTATATTTATGGGATCTCTTTGCGAGAGACCCGTTGCCCACGTCGGGCTAAAATCATGAAAAAGGAAAAAAACTATGGTATTTGTCATTTACCATTACTTATTCGGACTATAGTGGATTTAATTTTCCCAGAAGAGTTCCTTGTTCCATGCACGGTCTGTGTTTAACATATAATGTTCTCAGGGAACCATTCTGAGTTTGTGTATACTAAACGGACGTGTTTCGTGCCTTGAAAAGTGGACGCTCAATGTCCCGGTTGAGGTTTAAGTTTTGGTTTTTTTGGCTAAAAATACAATAGTTACCCCCTTTTTCTTTGATTTATTCAACACGACGTGAATGCAACGAGTCTTTTACTTATATAGAGGTTCTGAGTGTAGGGATCTAGGTTTGCTTTAAACCCTAGATCCACGTCCCAAAGCTGGATCCTGTCTGCTTTGCAGATAGCTGGTGAGGGAAGCTATATTTATGGGATCTCTTTGCGAGAGACCCGTTGCCCACGTCGGGCTAAAATCATGAAAAAGGAAAAAAACTATGGTATTTGTCATTTACCATTACTTATTCGGACTATAGTGGATTTAATTTTCCCAGAAGAGTTCCTTGTTCCATGCACGGTCTGTGTTTAACATATAATGTTCTCAGGGAACCATTCTGAGTTTGTGTATACTAAACGGACGTGTTTCGTGCCTTGAAAAGTGGACGCTCAATGTCCCGGTTGAGGTTTAAGTTTTGGTTTTTTTGGCTAAAAATACAATAGTTACCCCCTTTTTCTTTGATTTATTCAACACGACGTGAATGCAACGAGTCTTTTACTTATATAGAGGTTCTGAGTGTAGGGATCTAGGTTTGCTTTAAACCCTAGATCCACGTCCCAAAGCTGGATCCTGTCTGCTTTGCAGATAGCTGGTGAGGGAAGCTATATTTATGGGATCTCTTTGCGAGAGACCCGTTGCCCACGTCGGGCTAAAATCATGAAAAAGGAAAAAAACTATGGTATTTGTCATTTACCATTACTTATTCGGACTATAGTGGATTTAATTTTCCCAGAAGAGTTCCTTGTTCCATGCACGGTCTGTGTTTAACATATAATGTTCTCAGGGAACCATTCTGAGTTTGTGTATATATATATATATATTATATATATATCACACTTGGCCCAAGAAGTGGGTATACATCGTTTTAGAAATTTAGACAAAAAGAAATATAGTGGTCATACTTTGTATAAGTTGTATAAGCCTATTCAGCTGAGGGTACAGCCATATGTTCAGATCGCAACATCATTACCAAATTTACAGAGATTGAACGTCTAATGAGTCTTCTACACACCCTTTGACCACAGGTCTGATTCAAAACAGCCTTCTCATGCGTCCACATTTTGTACGAAAAATGTATTAGTTTGCATTATCGACACTCACGGTTGGTTTATTATAAGTCTTTATCGTTACTGACGTTTGTTTACTGTACATTTTCATTCCATTCTTTTCCATCATAGCATCT
>JAJOZX010001460.1:0-267500 GCA_023014485.1 Bathynomus jamesi
TGTTTTGTTTACAGTGTTTCATATTAATAGACAATTTAGATGTTAGAAATATAATACAAAGTACATGGCACACATGATATAGATTTATATAAAACATAACGTGTTACATTATATTATAATGTTATAAATTTTGGAATCAGAGCGAACGGAGATATTTTATCTTTGAGGCGCTCGAATCTGTCGTCGTGAGCGGAATTCGATCTCTAGCCTCAGCATTTTTGAATATCTTGAGGGGTGAACGCACTTGGAAAAAAATAATAAAGAAAACAATACGAGAACGTATTTGAGCGTTTCGAACGAATGAGAAAAAATGAATATTTAATAAAATTTATATAGGATAATGATCAAGGGGAATTAATGACGGGAAAACGTGACGTATGGATGAATATGGTTGAATAATAATGTTTATACTACAAAGTATGGGAAACGTAAAGAGAATAAAGTATTTTATGACGTCATAGTGTATAAGTCATTATTAGAGAAGATGAATTAGAGAAATACAGTAATGAATAAAGAAGTATAAATCGAAATTCTATCCAAAATTCGCTTAGGCGATTTTGGTTTCTTATGTAAAAATGAACATTCAAACAAAACTATAAGAACTAAGTACTGCATGAAGACAATGAATCCATATAATGATGGTGTAGGAATTGTTCATTGTTCACTTTTTACAGTATTTCCCCTCCAAAATGGTATTAATACAATAATATAATACAATTAATACAATATAATACAATTGAGAAAATAACATCGTAAGTAATTCAAGTTAGATGACGACATTCTTTACAATACAAATTTTATACAGAACGAGTTCGGGTAGTTGAGTACAATGCAGAGTAATCAAATTTTTAACATGACACTCGCTTAGAGGGCTATGATAAAATATAAAAATTCAAAGATTAAAACTTTACTTTTAGACAAACAATTAAGTTAGAGAAAGAATGATATTGTTAAATTTAAAAAAAATATATTTTTCTGTGGGGAAAATTACATTCATAATGAATAGGTAAAAGTGAAAAACATAAATTTTAAAGTTCATGGATTTTTCGAGGCTTCCATGATAGTACAATTGATAAACCAATTTTATTGAATATTGTAGGTAAAAAATCGAATTACGTAATGGATGATGTATAGACCTGTGGTCTAGTGTGTATTTGGGTGTATTCGGTGCAAAGTGTGTATTTTACAATTTCGAGGGACAGATTAGCTGATAGGATTGTTCAAGTAACTGAATATTCAATGATTTTAGCATAAGGTTTGTGTATATATATATATAGTGTGCATACATGCATTTTTATTGACTGTTGTAGGTACAAATCGAATTACGTAGTGGATGATGTATAGACCTGTGGTCAAATGTGTATTTATGTTTATTGGGTACAAAGTGTGTATTTTATAATTTCGAGACACAGATTAGCTGAGAGGATTGTTAAATTAACTGTATAAATGCATGAGCGAGAATTTATATAAAGTAAGCAATAATTATTATGTATTATGAAGATAATGTTTGCATACGCGTTTTAATGCAAAAGTGACTGGAGGGGACGGAACGTAAATGAATTCGAATGTGTCAAAAGTAATAAAATTCAATTATGATTATAGATTTTACATAATTAATCAGTTACACGTATAAGGTAATTAAAAAAAACGAACTTAGAGGAACTTACAATTAATGAAAGTACATCTCACGGTTTTAAAATTGAATTTTGAAGATGGAATTAAATTCGACTACGACAATTACTCAGTATTAATCGAATTAAAAAAATATAAAAAATATAAAGTTTGAAAATAGAAATCACTGATAAACTATAATAAACTAAGCATATAATATTCTTAAAAATAAAAAAAAACAGAACTTAACATAAACGGAGGTTATGTTCCATAGTACTAAAGAGGAATTAACCATGGTTGAACCATTTCTCCGGTTGTCACTGGGTTCAACTGGGGTTGGGGTGTTAAAATAAAAATGAAATAAAAAAACAAAGTTTGGAGTACTACATTCGGGGGAATTGAGTGACTAAGCGGGGGGTATAAGTCTGAAATTGACAATTACATCTTTCGTGAGAACTTTGCTCTTTTTTTTTTTTTTTTTTAAAAGATTGCTTGTCACACTACTTAGAACAAAAAATTAAAAGAGTTCAACAAACGGAGGGACGGCATGTTCCTCATATACATTACAATAATTACGAAAATCGTTACAAACAATTGTAAAAACTATGTTGGTCACAAATAATGAATTACATAACTATATATTTATATACGTAAAACTGGCATGAAAAGAAAAGACAAATCGGTCAATTTCCTTCTCACAAAAAGAAAAAAGGTTAAACTAAAGACGCAACCCGGTCAATTCAGGTTGAATTAAATTCTCTTTTACAACACAAAAAAAGGTTGAATTAAATTCTTAGATTACATTTTCTTAAATTAAATTCTCTTAAATTACAAAGGAAAAGTTGAATTCAATTGACTGCATTGAAATAACTTGGGACTTGTAATAAAAATGACTTGGGACTCGAAATAAAAATGACTTGGGACTCGAAATAAAAACTCGGAATAAATCTCTCTGACATGGAATAAATCTCTCTGACTTGGAATAAATCTCTCTGACTTGAAATAAATCTCTTGACTTGGAATAAATCTCTCTAACTTGGAATAAATCTCTCTGACTTCAAATAAAACTCTCTGACTTCAAATAAAACTCTCTGACTTCAAATAAAACTGACTTGAACTCTATCAAGTATTCTGAAACTGAAAATGAAACTTAACTGTCTAACTTGAACGCTTGTCAAGTATTCTGAAACTTAAACTGTCTAACTTGAACGCTTGTCAAGTATTCTGAAACTTAAACTGTCTAACATGAATGCTTGTCAAGTATCTTGAAACTTGAACTGTCTAACTTGAACGTTTGTCAAGTATCTTGAAACTTAAACTGTCTAACTTGAACGCTTGTCAAGTATCTTGAAACTTAAACTGTCTAACTTGAACGCTTGTCAAGTGAAGATTAACTGAAAATGGAAAATGACTGCACTTGATCTTTATCAAGTGGAGACGATTAACCTCTATTTTGGTTGACCCTCTTGGTGCAACCTTCTGACTTGAAAAACTGACTTCAAAAAATGACTTCAAAAAATGACTTCAAAAAATGACTTCAAAAAATGACTTCAAAATTACTTCAAGTATCTTTATAAATCTCTGGGGTTTGTTTGTCCCTTTTGGTTACAACCAACTGAAACTGTCTGAAAACTGAAAATGGAACTTGAAACTGCTTCAAGTAACTCTATAACTCTATAAACTCTCTCTAAACTCTCTCTCTTAATTTGCAAGTCAATTCAATTCAATAATTTGAAAAAAATTTGCAAACAAAAATATAAAATGTAAACAACATTTCACTCTAATGTACACGAAGGTACGATACTATTATGTTTGATACATAAAATAAAATTATTCTATACTGAATATAACAGTGAAAATAACTCTGAAATTAACTCTCTGAAATTAACTCTCTCTGAAATTAACTCTCTTTGAAATTAACTCTCTTTGAAATTAACTCTCTTTGAAATTAACTCTCTTTGAAATTAACTCTTTGAAATTAACTCTTTGAAATTAACTCTCTTTGAAATTAACTCTCTTTGAAATTAACTCTCTTTGAAATTAACTCTTTGAAATTAACTCTCTTTGAAATTACTGTTTCAATAAAAACAAATGTATCACTGGTGTATGGAATGTTCACTGTGTTTCTTGTGAATTCTGACTTGATACTCATTATTAACTGTTAATAATAGTGACTTTTCAAATGTTTATAAATTACTTAAAAAACAAACTGTACTTAACAAAATTTTCTATGGGGAAATCCTTGAGACGTGTCCTGAAGACGTCTTGCTGGTTACTTCTTCTTGGATGAAAACTAGGCGTGGAGAACTTGGAGTCGTGACACACCGGTTCAAGGGTGGATGTTACGAACTGGAAGTCGTGACACGCCGGTCAAATGGTTTTATCCTGATGCAGGGTAATTTCTATCTTGGCCAGAGAGTGGCCACTTGTTAAAATCTTCTTGTTAAAATCTTCTTGTAAAAATCTTCTTGTAAAAATCTTCTTGTTTTTAAAATCTTCTTGTTTTTAAAATCTTCTTGTTTTTAAAATCTTCTTGTTTTTAAAATATTCTTCTTAAAATATTCTTCTAATCCTGGTTAAGGGTCGCCACAATGTTAGACCCCATATCTTCTTCTTCTTATCCTGGCAGGGTCGCCACAATGTTAACCCCTCCGTCTATGGCCCTGAGTCGGTTCGGAATCGACGGGGGTTCTGGTTAGGAGGCAAGCAACGGATATTTCTTCTATAACATTCTAATTCTTTTCGGTCGCCTCTTGTTAAACTCTTGGCTACAGACTCGTCAGACTGTTATGCCAATATCTTACTTAACTGACTAAGTTCTGAAGAGGACACGGCTCGAAGGGAAAAATAAAAAGTTCTCTTACGGTAATTTACTTCTTAAAAATATACAGGTACTGCTCTGAATTTACAGGGGTAGGTTCGACCTCTTTCGACCGGCTCAGGCCGGAATCTAAAAATGTTAAGAAGGCAAGGGGCCTCTGCCCCCTCCGCAGCAAGGCTGCTAACAGGGAGTCCTAATGAAGTGCTATCATGAAGTGACTTAATCAAGAAGTCCAATGAAGAAGTCTAATGAAGAAGTGCTGTAATTTTACAAGTACATGTATAATATAAACTTAAATGTTTTGGGGGAGGACAGTTGAAGGTTAAATTTCCCCCCTTTTTAAACACATGATCAGATGTTTTGAAAGATTTCAACTAAAAAAAATAAAATAAAAACTAATTTGTATTTTTCGCCGAGTCTACATTTATGAAGGCGATATCATTTCGTAATAGTACACATAAGTACAAATTAAGTACACGACTGAGTACGTATTAATTTTGTTCATTACAATTACGATTACAATTATGGATTACTTCACATTCGCTTATGATTGTTCATTACAGTTCTATTAAAGTACATTCTTACATTATAAATTAAATCATTACATTTAATTACAGTTTCATTGAAGTACATTACAAGTTATTATTAATTACAGTTTCATTAAAGTATATTACGTTATATTAAATTAAAGTATTACAGTTAATTACAATTAAACAGTTACTATAACTTTGTTTTGTTTTACAGTGTTTCATATTAATAGACAATTTAGATGTTAGAAATATAATACAAAGTACATGGCACACATGATATAGATTTATATAAACATAACGTGTTACATTATATTATAATATGTTATAAATTTTGGAATCAGAGCGAACGGAGATATTTTATCTTTGAGGCGCTCGAATCTGTCGTCGTGAGCGGAATTCGATCTCTTAGCCTCAGCATTTTTGAATATCTTGAGGGGTGAACGCACTTGGAAAAAAATAATAAAAAAACAATACGAGAACGTATTTGAGCGTTTTCGAACGAATGAGAAAAAAATGAATATTTAATAAAATTTATATAGGATAATGATCAAGGGGAATTAATGACGGGAAAACGTGACGTATGGATGAATATGGTTGAATAATAATGTTTATACTACAAAGTATGGGAAACGTAAAGAGAATAAAGTTATTTTATGACGTCATAGTGTATAAGTCATTATTAGAGAAGATGAATTAGAGAAATACAGTAATGAATAAAGAAGTATAAATCGAAATTCTATCCAAAATTCGCTTAGGCGATTTTGGTTTCTTATGTAAAAATGAACATTCAAACATAAAACTATAAGAACATAAGTACTGCATGAAGACAATGAATCCATATAATGATGGTGTAGGAATTGTTCATTGTTCACTTTTTACAGTATTTCCCCCTCCAAAATGGTATTAATACAATAATATAATACAATTAATACAATATAATACAATTGAGAAAATAACATCGTAAGTAATTCAAGTTAGATGACGACATTCTTTACAATACAAATTTTATACAGAACGAGTTCGGGTAGTTGAGTACAATGCAGAGTAATCAAATTTTTAACATGACACTCGCTTAGAGGGCTATGATAAAATATAAAAATTCAAAGATTAAAACTTTACTTTTAGACAAACAATTAAGTTAGAGAAAGAATGATATTGTTAAATTTTTTAATTTTTTTTATATTTTTCTGTGGGGAAAATTACATTCATAATGAATAGGTAAAAGTGAAAAACATAAATTTTAAAGTTCATGGATTTTTCGAGGCTTCCATGATAGTACAATTGATAAACCAATTTTATTGACTATTGTAGGTAAAAAATCGAATTACGTAATGGATGATGTATAGACCTGTGGTCTAGTGTGTATTTGGGTGTATTCGGTGCAAAGTGTGTATTTTACAATTTCGAGGGACAGATTAGCTGATAGGATTGTTCAAGTAACTGAATATTCAATGATTTTAGCATAAGGTTTGTGTATATTATATATAGTGTGCATACATGCATTTTTATTGACTGTTGTAGGTACAAATCGAATTACGTAGTGGATGATGTATAGACCTGTGGTCAAATGTGTATTTATGTTTATTGGGTACAAAGTGTGTATTTTATAATTTCGAGACACAGATTAGCTGAGAGGATTGTTAAATTAACTGTATAAATGCATGAGCGAGAATTTATATAAAGTAAGCAATAATTATTATGTATTATGAAGATAATGTTTGCATACGCGTTTTAATGCAAAAGTGACTGGAGGGACGGAACGTAAATGAATTCGAATGTGTCAAAAGTAATAAAATTCAATTAGGATTATAGATTTTACATAATTAATCAGTTACACGTATAAGGTAATTAAAAAAAACGAACTTAGAGGAACTTACAATTAATGAAAGTACATCTCACGGTTTTAAAATTGAATTTTGAAGATGGAATTAAATTCGACTACGACAATTACTCAGTATTAATCGAATTAAAAAAATATAAAAAATATAAAGTTTGAAAATAGAAATCAATGATAAACTATAATAAACTAAGCATATAATATTCTTAAAAATAAAAAAAAACAGAACTTAACATAAAGAGGTTATGTTCCATAGTACTAAAGAGGAATTAACCATGGTTGAACCATTTCTCCGGTTGTCACTGGGTTCAACTGGGGTTGGGGTGTTAAAATAAAAATGAAATAAAAAACAAAGTTTGGAGTACTACATTCGGGGGAATTGAGTGACTAAGCGGGGGGTATAAGTCTGAAATTGACAATTACATCTTTCGTGAGAACTTTGCTCTTTTTTTTTTTTTTTAAAAGATTGCTTGTCACACTACTTAGAACAAAAAATTAAAAGAGTTCAACAAACGGAGGGACGGCATGTTCCTCATATACATTACAATAATTACGAAAATCGTTACAAACAATTGTAAAAACTATGTTGGTCACAAATAATGAATTACATAACTATATATTTATATACGTAAAACTGGCATGAAAAGAAAAGACAAATCGGTCAATTTCCTTCTCACAAAAAGAAAAAAGGTTAAACTAAAGACGCAACCCGGTCAATTCAGGTTGAATTAAATTCTCTTTTACAACACAAAAAAGGTTGAATTAAATTCTTAGATTACATTTTCTTAAATTAAATTCTCTTAAATTACAAAGGAAAAGTTGAATTCAATTGACTGCATTGAAATAACTTGGGACTTGTAATAAAAATGACTTGGGACTCGAAATAAAAATGACTTGGGACTCGAAATAAAAATGACTCGGAATAAATCTCTCTGACATGGAATAAATCTCTCTGACTTGGAATAAATCTCTCTGACTTGAAATAAATCTCTCTGACTTGGAATAAATCTCTCTAACTTGGAATAAATCTCTCTGACTTCAAATAAAACTCTCTGACTTCAAATAAAACTCTCTGACTTCAAATAAAACTGACTTGAACTCTATCAAGTATTCTGAAACTGAAAATGAAACTTAACTGTCTAACTTGAACGCTTGTCAAGTATTCTGAAACTTAAACGTGTCTAACTTGAACGCTTGTCAAGTATTCTGAAACTTAAACTGTCTAACATGAATGCTTGTCAAGTATCTTGAAACTTGAACTGTCTAACTTGAACGTTTGTCAAGTATCTTGAAACTTAAACTGTCTAACTTGAACGCTTGTCAATATCTTGAAACTTAAACTGTCTAACTTGAACGCTTGTCAAGTGAAGATTAACTGAAAATGGAAAATGACTGCACTTGATCTTTATCAAGTGGAGACGATTAACCTCTATTTTGGTTGACCCTCTTGGTGCAACCTTCTGACTTGAAAAACTGACTTCAAAAAATGACTTCAAAAAATGACAAAAAATGACTTCAAAAAATGACTTCAAAATTACTTCAAGTATCTTTATAAATCTCTGGGGTTTGTTTGTCCCTTTTGGTTACAACCAACTGAAACTGTCTGAAAACTGAAAATGGAACTTGAAACTGCTTCAAGTAACTCTATAACTCTATAAACTCTCTCTAAACTCTCTCTCTTAATTTGCAAGTCAATTCAATTCAATAATTTGAAAAAAATTTGCAAACAAAAATATAAAATGTAAACAACATTTCACTCTAATGTACACGAAGGTACGATACTATTATGTTTGATACATAAAATAAAATTATTCTATACTGAATATAACAGTGAAAAACTCTGAAATTAACTCTGAAATTAACTCTCTCTGAAATTAACTCTCTTTGAAATTAACTCTCTTTGAAATTAACTCTCTTTGAAATTAACTCTCTTTGAAATTAACTCTTTGAAATTAACTCTTTGAAATTAACTCTCTTTGAAATTAACTCTCTTTGAAATTAACTCTCTTTGAAATTAACTCTCTTGAAATTAACTCTCTTTGAAATTACTGTTTCAATAAAACAAATGTATCACTGGTGTATGGAATGTTCACTGTGTTTCTTGTGAATTCTGACTTGATACTCATTATTAACTGTTAATAATAGTGACTTTTCAAATGTTTATAAATTACTTAAAAAACAAACTGTACTTAACAAAATTTTCTATGGGGAAATCCTTGAGACGTGTCCTGAAGACGTCTTGCTGGTTACTTCTTCTTGGATGAAAACTAGGCGTGGAGAACTTGGAGTCGTGACACACCGGTTCAAGGGTGGATGTTACGAACTGGAAGTCGTGACACGCCGGTCAAATGGTTTTATCCTGATGCAGGGTAATTTCTATCTTGGCCAGAGAGTGGCCACTTGTTAAAATCTTCTTGTTAAAATCTTCTTGTAAAAATCTTCTTGTAAAAATCTTCTTGTTTTTAAAATCTTCTTGTTTTTAAAATCTTCTTGTTTTTAAAATCTTCTTGTTTTTAAAATATCTTCTTAAAATATTCTTCTAATCCTGGTTAAGGGTCGCCACAATGTTAGACCCCATATCTTCTTCTTCTTATCCTGGCAGGGTCGCCACAATGTTAACCCCTCCGTCTATGGCCCTGAGTCGGTTCGGAATCGACGGGGGTTCTGGTTAGGAGGCAAGCAACGGATATTTCTTCTATAACATTCTAATTCTTTTCGGTCGCCTCTTGTTAAACTCTTGGCTACAGACTCGCCAGACTGTTATGCCAATATCTTACTTAACTGACTAAGTTCTGAAGAGGACACGGCTCGAAGGGAAAAATAAAAAGTTTCTCTTACGGTAATTTACTTCTTAAAAATATACAGGTACTGCTCTGAATTTACAGGGGTAGAGGTTCGACCTCTTTCGACCATGGCTCAGGCCGGAATCTAAAAATGTTAAGAAGGCAAGGGGCCTCTGCCCCCTCCCGCAGCAAGGCTGCTAACAGGGAGTCCTAATGAAGTGCTATCATGAAGTGACTTAATCAAGAAGTCCAATGAAGAAGTCTAATGAAGAAGTGCTGTAATTTTACAAGTACATGTATATATAAACTTAAATGTTTTGGGGGAGGACAGTTGAAGGTTAAATTTCCCCCCTTTTTAAACACATGATCAGATGTTTTGAAAGATTTCAACTAAAAAAATAAAATAAAACTAATTTGTATTTTTCGCCGAGTCTACATTTATGAAGGCGATATCATTTCGTAATAGTACACATAAGTACAAATTAAGTACACGACTGAGTACGTATTAATTTTGGTTCATTACAATTACGATTACAATTATGGATTACTTCACATTCGCTTATGATTGTTCATTACAGTTCTATTAAAGTACATTCTTACATTATAAATTAAATCATTACATTTAATTACAGTTTCATTAAAGTATATTATGTTATATTAAATTAAAGTATTACAGTTAATTACAATTAAACAGTTACTATAACTTTGTTTTGTTTACAGTGTTTCATATTAATAGACAATTTAGATGTTAGAAATATAATACAAAGTACATGGCACACATGATATAGATTTATATAAAACATAACGTGTTACATTATATTATAATATGTTATAAATTTTGGAATCAGAGCGAACGGAGATATTTTATCTTTGAGGCGCTCGAATCTGTCGTCGTGAGCGGAATTCGATCTCTTAGCCTCAGCATTTTTGAATATCTTGAGGGGTGAACGCACTTGGAAAAAATAATAAAAAAAACAATACGAGAACGTATTTGAGCGTTTTCGAACGAATGAGAAAAAAATGAATATTTAATAAAATTTATATAGGATAATGATCAAGGGGAATTAATGACGGGAAAACTTGACGTATGGATGAATATGGTTGAATAATAATGTTTATACTACAAAGTATGGGAAACGTAAAGAGAATAAAGTTATTTTATGACGTCATAGTGTATAAGTCATTATTAGAGAAGATGAATTAGAGAAATACAGTAATGAATAAAGAAGTATAAATCGAAATTCTATCCAAATTCGCTTAGGCGATTTTGGTTTCTTATGTAAAAATGAACATTCAAACATAAACTATAAGAACATAAGTACTGCATGAAGACAATGAATCCATATAATGATGGTGTAGGAATTGTTCATTGTTCACTTTTTACAGTATTTCCCCCTCCAAATGGTATTAATACAATAATATAATACAAAATAACATCGTAAGTAATTCAAGTTAGATGACATTCTTTACAATACAAATTTTATACAGAACGAGTTCGGGTAGTTGAGTACAATGCAGAGTAATCAAATTTTTAACATGACACTCGCTTAGAGGGCTATGATAAAATATAAAAATTCAAAGATTAAAAGTTTACTTTTAGACAAACAATTAAGTTAGAGAAAGAATGATATTGTTAAATTTTTTTAATTTTTTTTTTATTTTTCTGTGGGGAAAATTACATTCATAATGAATAGGTAAAAGTGAAAAACATAAATTTTAAAGTTCATGGATTTTTCGAGGCTTCCATGATAGTACAATTGATAAACCAATTTTATTGAATATTGTAGGTAAAAAATCGAATTACGTAATGGATGATGTATAGACCTGTGGTCTAGTGTGTATTTGGGTGTATTCGGTGCAAAGTGTGTATTTTAAAATTTCGAGGGACAGATTAGCTGATAGGATTGTTCAAGTAACTGAATATTCAATGATTTTAGCATAAGGTTTGTGTATATATATATAGTGTGCATACATGCATTTTTATTGACTGTTGTAGGTACAAATCGAATTACGTAGTGGATGATGTATAGACCTGTGGTCAAATGTGTATTTATGTTTATTGGGTACAAAGTGTGTATTTTATAATTTCGAGACACAGATTAGCTGAGAGGATTGTTAAATTAACTGTATAAATGCATGAACGAGAATTTATATAAAGTAAGCAATAATTATTATGTATTATGAGGATAATGTTTGCATACGCGTTTTAATGCAAAAGTGACTGGAGGGACGGAACGTAAATCAATTCGAATGTGTCAAAAGTAATAAAATTCAATTATGATTATAGATTTTACATAATTAATCAGTTACACGTATAAGGTAATTAAAAAAAACGAACTTAGAGGAACTTACAATTAATGAAAGTACATAAAAAATATAAAGTTTGAAAATAGAAATCAATGATAAACTATAATAAACTAAGCATATAATATTCTTAAAAATAAAAAAAAACAGAACTTAACATAAACGGAGGTTATGTTCCATATTACTAAAGAGGAATTAACCATGGTTGATTATAGATTTTACATAATTAATCAGTTACACGTATAAGGTAATTAAAAAAAACGAACTTAGAGGAACTTACAATTAATGAAAGTACATCTCACGGTTTTAAAATTGAATTTTGAAGATGGAATTAAATTCGACTACGACAATTACTCAGTATTAATCGAATTAAAAAAAATATAAAATATAAAGTTTGAAAATAGAAATCAATGATAAACTAATAAACTAAGCTATAATATTCTTAAAAATTTCGAGGGACAGATTAGCTGATAGGATTGTTCAAGTAACTGAATATTCAATGATTTTAGCATAAGGTTTGTGTAATATATATATATATAGTGTGCATAAAATTCAATTATGATTATAGATTTTAGATTTTAGATTCTTAAAAATAAAAAAAAACAGAACTTAACATAAACGGAGGTTATGTTCCATAGTACTAAAGAGGAATTAACCATGGTTGAACCATTTCTCCGGTTGTCACTGGGTTCAACTGGGGTTGGGTGTTAAAATAAAAATGAAATAAAAAACAAAGTTTGGAGTACTACATTCGGGGGAATTGAGTGACTAAGCGGGGGGTATAAGTCTGAAATTGACAATTACATCTTTCGTGAGAACTTTGCTCTTTTTTTTTTTTTAAAAAGATTGCTTGTCACACTACTTAGAACAAAAAATTAAAAGAGTTCAACAAACGGAGGGACGGCATGTTCCTCATATACATTACAATAATTACGAAAATCGTTACAAACAATTGTAAAAACTATGTTGGTCACAAATAATGAATTACATAACTATATATTTATATACGTAAAACTGGCATGAAAAGAAAAGACAAATCGGTCAATTTCCTTCTCACAAAAGAAAAAAGGTTAAACTAAAGACGCAACCCGGTCAATTCAGGTTGAATTAAATTCTCTTTTACAACACAAAAAAAGGTTGAATTAAATTCTTAGATTACATTTTCTTAAATTAAATTCTCTTAAATTACAAAGGAAAAGTTGAATTCAATTGACTGCATTGAAATAACTTGGGACTTGTAATAAAAATGACTTGGGACTCGAAATAAAAATGACTTGGGACTCGAAATAAAAATGACTCGGAATAAATCTCTCTGACATGGAATAAATCTCTCTGACTTGGAATAAATCTCTCTGACTTGAAATAAATCTCTCTGACTTGGAATAAATCTCTCTAACTTGGAATAAATCTCTCTGACTTCAAATAAAACTCTGACTTCAAATAAAACTCTCTGACTTCAAATAAAACTGACTTGAACTCTATCAAGTATTCTGAAACTGAAAATGAAACTTAACTGTCTAACTTGAACGCTTGTCAAGTATTCTGAAACTTAAACTGTCTAACTTGAACGCTTGTCAAGTATTCTGAAACTTAAACTGTCTAATTGAATGCTTGTCAAGTATCTTGAAACTTGAACTGTCTAACTTGAACGTTTGTCAAGTATCTTGAAACTTAAACTGTCTAACTTGAACGCTTGTCAAGTGAAGATTAACTGAAAATGGAAAATGACTGCACTTGATCTTTATCAAGTGGAGACGATTAACCTCTATTTTGGTTGACCCTCTTGGTGCAACCTTCTGACTTGAAAAACTGACTTCAAAAAATGACTTCAAAAAATGACTTCAAAAAATGAATTCAAAAAATGACTTCAAAATTACTTCAAGTATCTTTATAAATCTCTGGAGTTTGTTTGTCCCTTTTGGTTACAACCAACTGAAACTGTCTGAAAACTGAAAATGGAACTTGAAACTGCTTCAAGTAACTCTATAACTCTATAAACTCTCTCTAAACTCTCTCTCTTAATTTGCAAGTCAATTCAATTCAATAATTTGAAAAAAATTTGCAAACAAAAATATAAAATGTAAACAACATTTCACTCTAATGTACACGAAGGTACGATACTATTATGTTTGATACATAAAATAAAATTATTCTATACTGAATATAACAGTGAAAATAACTCTGAAATTAACTCTCTGAAATTAACTCTCTCTGAAATTAACTCTCTTTGAAATTAACTCTCTTTGAAATTAACTCTCTTTGAAATTAACTCTCTTTGAAATTAACTCTTTGAAATTAACTCTTTGAAATTAACTCTCTTTGAAATTAACTCTCTTTGAAATTAACTCTCTTTGAAATTAACTCTTTGAAATTAACTCTTTGAAATTACTGTTTCAAAAAAACAAATGTATCACTGGTGTATGGAATGTTCACTGTTTCTTGTGAATTCTGACTTGATACTCATTATTAACTGTTAATAATAGTGGCTTTTCAAATGTTTATAAATTACTTAAAAAAACAAACTGTACTTAACAAAATTTTCTATGGGGAAATCCTTGAGACGTGTCCTGAAGACGTCTTGCTGGTTACTTCTTCTTGGATGAAAACTAGGCGTGGAGAACTTGGAGTCGTGACACACCGGTTCAAGGGTGGATGTTACGAACTGGAAGTCGTGACACGCCGGTCAAATGGTTTTATCCTGATGCAGGGTAATTTCTATCTTGGCCAGAGAGTGGCCACTTGTTAAAATCTTCTTGTTAAAATCTTCTTGTAAAAATCTTCTTGTAAAAATCTTCTTGTTTTTAAAATCTTCTTGTTTTTAAAATCTTCTTGTTTTTAAAATATTCTTCTTAAAATATTCTTCTAATCCTGGTTAAGGGTCGCCACAATGTTAGACCGCATATCTTCATCTTCTTATCCTGGCAGGGTCGCCACAATGTTAACCCCTCCGTCTATGGCCCTGAGTCGGTTCGGAATCGACGGGGGTTCTGGTTAGGAGGCAAGCAACGGATATTTCTTCAATAACATTCTAATTCTTTTCGGTCGCCTCTTGTTAAACTCTTGGCTACAGACTCGCCAGACTGTTATGCCAATATCTTACTTAACTGACTAAGTTCTGAAGAGGACACGGCTCGAAGGGAAAAATAAAAAGTTTCTCTTACGGTAATTTACTTCTTAAAAATATACAGGTACTGCTCTGAATTTACAGGGGTAGAGGTTCGACCTCTTTCGACCGTGGCTCAGGCCGGAATCTAAAAATGTTAAGAAGGCAAGGGGCCTCTGCCCCCTCCTCGCAGCAAGGCTGCTAACAAGGGAGTCCTAATGAAGTGCTATCATGAAGTGACTTAATCAAGAAGTCCAATGAAGAAGTCTAATGAAGAAGTGCTGTAATTTTACAAGTACATGTATAATATAAACTTAAATGTTTTGGGGGAGGACAGTTGAAGGTTAAATTTCCCCCTTTTTAAACACATGATCAGATGTTTTGAAAGATTTCAACTAAAAAAAATTAAAATAAAAACTAATTTGTATTTTTCGCCGAGTCTACATTTATGAAGGCGATATCATTTCGTAATAGTACACATAAGTACAAATTAAGTACACGACTGAGTACGTATTAATTTTGTTCATTACAATTACGATTACAATTATGGATTACTTCACATTCGCTTATGATTGTTCATTACAGTTCTATTAAAGTACTTCTTACATTACATTATATTAATCATTACATTTAATTACAGTTTCATTGAAGTACATTACAAGTTATTATTAATTACAGTTTCATTAAAGTATATTATGTTATATTAAATTAAAGTATTACAGTTAATTACAATTAAACAGTTACTATAACTTTGTTTTGTTTTACAGTGTTTCATATTAATAGACAATTTAGATGTTAGAAATATAATACAAAGTACATGGCACACATGATATAGATTTATATAAAACATAACGTGTTACATTATATTATAATATGTTATAAATTTTGGAATCAGAGCGAACGGAGATATTTTATCTTTGAGGCGCTCGAATCTGTCGTCGTGAGCGGAATTCGATCTCTTAGCCTCAGCATTTTTGAATATCTTGAGGGGTGAACGCACTTGGAAAAAAATAATAAAAAAACAATACGAGAACGTATTTGAGCGTTTTCGAACGAATGAGAAAAAAATGAATATTTAATAAAATTTATATCGGATAATGATCAAGGGGAATTAATGACGGGAAAACGTGACGTATGGATGAATATGGTTGAATAATAATGTTTATACTACAAAGTATGGGAAACGTAAAGAGAATAAAGTTATTTTATGACGTCATAGTGTATAAGTCATTATTAGAGAAGATGAATTAGAGAAATACAGTAATGAATAAAGAAGTATAAATCGAAATTCTATCCAAAATTCGCTTAGGCGATTTTGGTTTCTTATGTAAAAATGAACATTCAAACATAAAACTATAAGAACATAAGTACTGCATGAAGACAATGAATCCATATAATGATGGTGTAGGAATTGTTCATTGTTCACTTTTTACAGTATTTCCCCCTCCAAAATGGTATTAATACAATAATATAATACAATTAATACAATATAATACAATGAGAAAATAACATCGTAAGTAATTCAAGTTAGATGACGACATTCTTTACAATACAAATTTTATACAGAACGAGTTCGGGTAGTTGAGTACAATGCAGAGTAATCAAATTTTTAACATGACACTCGCTTAGAGGGCTATGATAAAATATAAAAATTCAAAGATTAAAACTTTACTTTTAGACAAACAATTAAGTTAGAGAAAGAATGATATTGTTAAATTTTTTTAATTTTTTTTTAATTTTTCTGTGGGGAAAATTACATTCATAATGAATAGGTAAAAGTGAAAAACATAAATTTTAAAGTTCGTGGATTTTTCGAGGCTTCCATGATAGTACAATTGATAAACCAATTTTATTGACTATTGTAGGTAAAAAATCGAATTACGTAATGGATGATGTATAGACCTGTGGTCTAGTGTGTATTTGGGTGTATTCGGTGCAAAGTGTGTATTTTACAATTTCGAGGGACAGATTAGCTGATAGGATGTTCAAGTAACTGAATATTCAATGATTTTAGCATAAGGTTTGTGATATATATATATATAGTGTGCTTACATGCATTTTTATTGACTGTTGTAGGTACAAATCGAATTACGTAGTGGATGATGTATAGACCTGTGGTCAAATGTGTATTTATGTTTATTGGGTACAAAGTGTGTATTTTATAATTTCGAGACACAGATTAGCTGAGAGGATTGTTAAATTAACTGTATAAATGCATGAGCGAGAATTTATATAAAGTAAGCAATAATTATTATGTATTATGAAGATAATGTTTGCATACGCGTTTTAATGCAAAAGTGACTGGAGGGACGGAACGTAAATGAATTCGAATGTGTCAAAAGTAATAAAATTCAATTATGATTATAGATTTTACATAATTAATCAGTTACACGTATAAGGTAATTAAAAAAAACGAACTTAGAGGAACTTACAATTAATGAAAGTACATCTCACGGTTTTAAAATTGAATTTTGAAGATGGAATTAAATTCGACTACGACAATTACTCAGTATTAATCGAATTAAAAAAAATATAAAAAATATAAAGTTTGAAAATAGAAATCATGATAAACTATAATAAACTAAGCATATAATATTCTTAAAAATAAAAAAAACAGAACTTAACATAAACGGAGGTTATGTTCCATAGTACTAAAGAGGAATTAACCATGGTTGAACCATTTCTCCGGTTGTCACTGGGTTCAACTGGGGTTGGGGTGTTAAAATAAAAATGAAATAAAAAAACAAAGTTTGGAGTACTACATTCGGGGGAATTGAGTGACTAAGCGGGGGGTATAAGTCTGAAATTGACAATTACATCTTTCGTGAGACTTTGCACTTTTTTTTTTTTTTTTTAAAGATTGCTTGTCACACTACTTAGAACAAAAAATTAAAAGAGTTCAACAAACGGAGGGACGGCATGTTCCTCATATACATTACAATAATTACGAAAATCGTTACAAACAATTGTAAAAACTATGTTGGTCACAAATAATGAATTACATAACTATATATTTATATACGTAAAACTGGCATGAAAAGAAAAGACAAATCGGTCAATTTCCTTCTCACAAAAAGAAAAAAGGTTAAACTAAAGACGCAACCCGGTCAATTCAGGTTGAATTAAATTCTCTTTTACAACACAAAAAAAGGTTGAATTAAATTCTTAGATTACATTTTCTTAAATTAAATTCTCTTAAATTACAAAGGAAAAGTTGAATTCAATTGACTGCATTGAAATAACTTGGGACTTGTAATAAAAATGACTTGGGACTCGAAATAAAATGACTTGGGACTCGAAATAAAAATGACTCGGAATAAATCTCTCTAACTTGGAATAAATCTCTCTGACTTCAAATAAAACTCTCTGACTTCAAATAAAATCTCTGACTTCAAATAAAACTGACTTGAACTCTATCAAGTATTCTGAAACTGAAAATGAAACTTAACTGTCTAACTTGAACGCTTGTCAAGTATTCTGAAACTTAAACTGTCTAACTTGAACGCTTGTCAAGTATTCTGAAACTTAAACTGTCTAACTTGAATGCTTGTCAAGTATCTTGAAACTTGAACTGTCTAACTTGAACGTTTGTCAAGTATCTTGAAACTTAAACTGTCTAACTTGAACGCTTGTCAAGTATCTTGAAACTTAAACTGTCTAACTTGAACGCTTGTCAAGTGAAGATTAACTGAAAATGGAAAATGACTGCACTTGATCTTTATCAAGTGGAGACGATTAACCTCTGTTTTGGTTGACCCTCTTGGTGCAACCTTCTGACTTGAAAAACTGACTTCAAAAAATGACTTCAAAAAATGACTTCAAAAAATGACTTCAAAAATGACTTCAAAATTACTTCAAGTATCTTTATAAATCTCTGGGGTTTGTTTGTCCCTTTTGGTTACAACCAACTTAAACTGTCTGAAAACTGAAAATGGAACATGAAACTGCTTCAAGTAACTCTAAAACTCTATAAACTCTCTCTAAACTCTCTGTCTCTTAATTTGCAAGTCAATTCAATTCAATAATTTGAAAAAAATTTGCAAACAAAAATATAAAATGTAAACAACATTTCACTCTAATGTATACGCAGGTACGATACTATTATGTTTGATACATAAAAGAAAATTATTCTATACTGAATATAACAGTGAAAATAACTGAAATTAACTCTGAAATTAACTCTCTCTGAAATTAACTCTCTTTGAAATTAACTCTCTTTGAAATTAACTCTCTTTGAAATTAACTCTCTTTGAAATTAACTCTTTGAAATTAACTCTTTGAAATTAACTCTTTGAAATTAACTCTCTTTGAAATTAACTCTCTTTGAAATTAACTCTCTTTGAAATTAACTCTCTTTGAAATCACTGTTTCAATAAAAACAAATGTATCACTGGTGTATGGAATGTTCACTGTGTTTCTTGTGAATTCTGACTTGATACTCATTATTAACTGTTAATAATAGTGACTTTTCAAATGTTTATAAATTACTTAAAAAAACAAACTGTACTTAAAATTTTCTATGGGGAAATCCTTGAGACGTGTCCTGAAGACGTCTTGCTGGTTACTTCTTCTCGGATGAAAACTAGGCGTGGAGAACTTGGAGTCGTGACACACCGGTTCAAGGGTGGATGTTACGAACTGGAAGTCGTGACACGCCGGTCAAATGGTTTTATCCTGATGCAGGGTAATTTCTATCTTGGCCAGAGAGTGGCCACTTGGTAAAATCTTCTTGTTAAAATCTTCTTGTAAAAATCTTCTTGTAAAAATCTTCTTGTTTTTAAAATCTTCTTGTTTTTAAAATCTTCTTGTTTTTAAAATCTTCTTGTTTTTAAAATATTCTTCTTAAAATATTCTTCTAATCCTGGTTAAGGGTCGCCACAATGTTAGACCCCATATTCTTCTTCTTCTTATCCTGGCAGGGTCGCCACAATGTTAACCCCTCCGTCTATGGCCCTGAGTCGGTTCGGAATCGACGGGGGTTCTGGTTAGGAGGCAAGCAACGGATATTTCTTCAATAACATTCTAATTCTTTTCGGTCGCCTCTTGTTAAACTCTTGGCTACAGACTAGTCAGACTGTTATGCCAATATCTTACTTAACTGACTAAGTTCTGAAGAGAGCACGGCTCGAAGGGAAAAATAAAAAGTTTCTCTTACGGTAATTTACTTCTTAAAAATATACAGGTACTGCTCTGAATTTACAGGGGTAAAGGTTCGACCTCTTTTGACCATGGCTCAGGCCGGAATCTAAAAATGTTAAGAAGGCAAGGGGCCTCTGCCCCCTCCCCGCAGCAAGGCTGCTAACACGGGAGTCCTAATGAAGTGCTATCATGAAGTGACTTAATCAAGAAGTCCAATGAAGAAGTCTAATGAAGAAGTGCTGTAATTTTACAAGTACATGTATAATATAAACTTAAATGTTTTGGGGGAGGAGAGTTGAAGGTTAAATTTCCCCCCTTTTTAAACACATGATCAGATGTTTTGAAAGATTTCAACTAAAAAAAATAAAAATAAAACTAATTTGTATTTTTCGCCGAGTCTACATTTATGAAGGCGATATCATTTCGTAATAGTACACATAAGTACAAATTAAGTACACGACTGAGTACGTTAATTTTTGTTCATTACAATTACGATTACAATTATGGATTACTTCACATTCGCTTATGATTGTTCATTACAGTTCTATTAAAGTACATTCTTACATTATAAATTAAATCATTACATTTAATTACAGTTTCATTGAAGTACATTACAAGTTATTATTAATTACAGTTTCATTAAAGTATATTACGTTATATTAATTAAAGTATTACAGTTAATTACAATTAAACAGTTACTATAACTTTGTTTTGTTTTACAGTGTTTCATATTAATAGACAATTTAGATGTTAGAAATATAATACAAAGTACATGGCACACATGATATAGATTTATATAACATAACGTGTTACATATTATAATATGTTATAAATTTTGGAATCAGAGCGAACGGAGATATTTTATCTTTGAGGCGCTCGAATCTGTCGTCGTGAGCGGAATTCGATCTCTTAGCCTCAGCAATTTTGAATATCTTGAGGGGTGAACGCACTTGGAAAAAAATAATAAAAAAACAATACGAGAACGTATTTGAGCGTTTTCGAACGAATGAGAAAAAAATGAATATTTAATAAAATTTATATAGGATAATGATCAAGGGGAATTAATGACGGGAAAACGTGACGTATGGATGAATATGGTTGAATAATAATGTTTATACTACATAACACCACAACCTTATTACTAAAGAATTTACCAAACATTGAATACGGAAGATGTCCAAATACTAAGAACGTGATGCAGTGTAGAATGTATGGGAAACGTAAAGAGAATAAAGTTATTTTATGACGTCATAGTGTATAAGTCATTATTAGAGAAGATGAATTAGAGAAATACAGTAATGAATAAAGAAGTATAAATCGAAATTCTATCCAAAATTCGCTTAGGCGATTTGGTTTCTTATGTAAAAATGAACATTCAAACATAAAACTATAAGAACATAAGTACTGCATGAAGACAATGAATCCATATAATGATGGTGTAGGAATTGTTCATTGTTCACTTTTTACAGTATTTCCCCCTCCAAAATGGTATTAATACAATAATATAATACAATTAATACAATATAATACAATTGAGAAAATAACATCGTAAGTAATTCAAGTTAGATAACGACATTCTTTACAATACAAATTTTATACAGAACGAGTTCGGGTAGTTGAGTACAATGCAGAGTAATCAAATTTTTAACATGACACTCGCTTAGAGGGCTATGATAAAATATAAAAATTCAAAGATTAAAACTTTACTTTTAGACAAACAATTAAGTTAGAGAAAGAATGATATTGTTAAATTTAAAAAAAAAAAATTATTTTTCTGTGGGGAAAATTACATTCATAATGAATAGGTAAAAGTGAAAAACATAAATTTTAAAGTTCATGGATTTTTCGAGGCTTCCATGATAGTACAATTGATAAACCAATTTTATTGACTATTGTAGGTAAAAAATCGAATTACGTAATGGATGATGTATAGACCTGTGGTCTAGTGTGTATTTGGGTGTATTCGGTGCAAAGTGTGTATTTTACAATTTCGAGGGACAGATTAGCTGATATGATTGTTCAAGTAACTGAATATTCAATGATTTTAGCATAAGGTTTGTATATATATATATATAGTGTGCATACATGCATTTTTATTGACTGTTGTAGGTACAAATCGAATTACGTAGTGGATGATGTATAGACCTGTGGTCAAATGTGTATTTATGTTTATTGGGTACAAAGTGTGTATTTTATAATTTCGAGACACAATTAGCTGAGAGGATTGTTAAATTAACTGTATAAATGCTGAGCGAGAATTTATATAAAGTAAGCAATAATTATTATGTATTATGATGATAATGTTTGCATACGCGTTTTAATGCAAATGTGACTGGAGGGACCGAACGTAAATTCGAATGTGTCAAAAGTAATAAAATTCAATTAGGATTATAGATTTTACATAATTAATCAGTTACACGTATAAGGTAATTAAAAAAACGAACTTAGAGGAACTTACAATTAATGAAAGTACATCTCACGGTTTTAAAATTGAATTTTGAAGATGGAATTAAATTCGACTACGATAATTACTCAGTATTAATCGAATTAAAAAAAATATAAAAAATATAAAGTTTGAAAATAGAAATCACTGATAAACTATAATAAACTAAGCATATAATATTCTTAAAAATAAAAAAAAACAGAACTTAACATAAACGGAGGTTATGTTACATAGTACTAAAGAGGAATTAACCATGGTTGAACCATTTCTCCGGTTGTCACTGGGTTCAACTGGGGTTGGGGTGTTAAAATAAAAATAAAATAAAAAAACAAGTTTGGAGTACTACATTCGGGGAATTGAGTGACTAAGCGGGGGGTTTAAGTCTGAAATTGACAATTACATCTTTCGTGAGCAGTTTGCTCTTCTTTTTTTTTAAAAAAAAGATTGCTTGTCACACTACTTAGAACAAAAAATTAAAAGAGTTCAACAAACGGAGGGACGGAATGTTCCTCATATACATTACAATAATTACCAAAATCGTTACAAACAATTGTAAAAACTATGTTGGTCACAAATAATGAATTACATAACTATATATTTATATACGTAAAACTGGCATGAAAAGAAAAGACAAATCGGTCAATTTCCTTCTCACAACAAGAAAAAAGGTTAAATTAAAGACGCAACCCGGTCAATTCAGGTTGAATTAAATTCTCTTTTACAACACAAAAAAAGGTTGAATTAAATTCTTAGATTACATTTTCTTAAATTAAATTCTCTTAAATTACAAAGAAAAGTTGAATTCAATTGACTGCATTGAAATAACTTGGGACTTGTAATAAAAATGACTTGGGACTCGAAATAAAAATGACTTGGGACTCGAAATAAAATGACTCGGAATAAATCTCTCTGACATGGAATAAATCTCTCTGACTTGGAATAAATCTCTCTGACTTGAAATAAATCTCTCTGACTTGGAATAAATCTCTCTAACTTGGAATAAATCTCTCTGACTTCAAATAAAACTCTCTGACTTCAAATAAAACTCTCTGACTTCAAATAAAACTGACTTGAACTCTATCAAGTATTCTGAAACTGAAAATGAAACTTAACTGTCTAACTTGAACGCTTGTCAAGTACTCTGAAACTTAAACTCTCTAACTTGAACGCTTGTCAAGTATCTTGAAACTTAAACTGTCTAACTTGAACGCTTGTCAAGTATCTTGAAACTTAAAATGTCTAACTTGAACGCTTGTCAAGTATCTTGAAACTTAAACTGTCTAACTTGAACGCTTGTCAAGTGAAGATTAACTGAAAATGGAAAATGACTGCACTTGATCTTTATCAAGTGGAGACGATTAACCTCTGTTTTGGTTGACCCTCTTGGTGCAACCTTCTGACTTGAAAAACTGACTTCAAAAAATGACTTAAAAAAATGACTTCAAAAAATGACTTCAAAAAATGACTTCAAAATTACTTCAAATATCTTTATAAATCTCTGGTGTTTGGTTGTCCCCTTTTGGTTACAACCAACTGAAACTGTCTGAAAACTGAAAATGGAACTTGAAACTGCTTCAAGTAACTCTATAACTCTATAAACTCTCTCTAAACTCTCTCTCTTAATTTGCAAGTCAATTCAATTCAATAATTTGAAAAAAATTTGCAAACAAAAATATAAAATGTAAACAACATTTCACTCTAATGTACACGAAGGTACGATACTATTATGTTTGATACATAAAAGAAAATTATTCTATACTGAATATAACAGTGAAAATAACTGAAATTAACTCTCTGAAATTAACTCTCTTTGAAATTAACTCTCTTTGAAATTAACTCTTTGAAATTAACTCTCTTTGAAATTACTGTTTCAATAAAAACAAATGTATCACTCGTGTATGGAATGTTCACTGTGTTTCTTGTGAATTCTGACTTGATACTCATTATTAACTGTTAATAATAGTGACTTTTCAAATGTTTATAAATTACTTAAAAAAACAAACTGTTCTTAACAAAATTTTCTATGGGGAGATCCTTGAGACGTGTCCTCAAGTCGTCTTGCTGGTTACTTCTTCTTGGATGAAAACTAGGCGTGGAGAACTTGGAGTCGTGACACACCGGTTCAAGGGTGGATGTTACGAACTGGAAGTCGTGACACGCCGGTCAAATGGTTTTATCCTGATGCAGGGTAATTTCTATCTTGGCCAGAGAGTGGCCACTTGTTAAAATCTTCTTGTTAAAATCTTCTTGTAAAAATCTTCTTGTAAAAATCTTCTTGTTTTTAAAATCTTCTTGTTTTTAAAATCTTCTTGTTTTTAAAATCTTCTTGTTTTTAAAATATTCTTCTTAAAATATTCTTCTAATCCTGGTTAAGGGTCGCCACAATGTTAGACCCCATATCTTCATCTTCTTCTTATCCTGGCAGGGTCGCCACAATGTTAACCCTCCGTCTATGGCCCTGAGTCGGTTCGGAATCGACGGGGGTTCTGGTTAGGAGGCAAGCAACGGATATTTCTTCTATAACATTCTAATTCTTTTCGGTCGCCTCTTGTTAAACTCTTGGCTACAGACTAGTCAGACTGTTATGCCAATATCTTACTTAACTGACTAAGTTCTGAAGAGAGCACGGCTCGAAGGGAAAAATAAAAAGTTTCTCTTACGGTAATTTACTTCTTAAAAATATACAGGTACTGCTCTGAATTTACAGGGGTAGAGGTTCGACCTCTTTCGACCATGGCTCAGGCCGGAATCTA
The DNA here is from genome assembly GCA_023014485.1 of Bathynomus jamesi. Taxonomy (NCBI): domain Eukaryota; kingdom Metazoa; phylum Arthropoda; class Malacostraca; order Isopoda; family Cirolanidae; genus Bathynomus; species Bathynomus jamesi. The sequence goes on from JAJOZX010001460.1 coordinate 25,325, forward strand.
AAAATGTTAAGAAGGCAAGGGGCCTCTGCCCCCTCCCCGCAGCAAGGCTGCTAACACGGGAGTCCTAATGAAGTGCTATCATGAAGTGACTTAATCAAGAAGTCCAATGAAGAAGTCTAATGAAGAAGTGCTGTAATTTTACAAGTACATGTATAATATAAACCTAAATGTTTTGTGGGAGGACAGTTGAAGGTTAAATTTCCCCCCTTTTTAAACACATGATCAGATGTTTTGAAAGATTTCAACAAAAAAATAAAAATAAAACTAATTTGTATTTTTCGCCGAGTCTACATTTATGAAGGCGATATCATTTCGTAATAGTACACATAAGTACAAATTAAGTACACGACTGAGTACGTCTTAATTTTGGTTCATTACAATTACGATTACAATTATGGATTACTTCACATTCGCTTATGAATGTTCATTACAGTTCTATTAAAGTACATTCTTACATTATAAAAAATCATTACATTTAATTACAGTTTCATTGAAGTACATTACAAGTTTTATTAATTACAGTTTCATTAAAGTACATTACGTTGTATTAAATTAAAGTATTACAGTTAATTACAATTAAACAGTTACTATAACTTTGTTTTGTTTTTACAGTGTTTCATATTAATAGACAATTTAGATGTTAGAAATATAATACAAAGTACATGGCACACATGATATAGATTTATATTATACATAACGTGTTACATTATATTATAATATGTTATAAATTTTGGAATCAGAGCGAACGGAGATATTTTATCTTTGAGGCGCTCGAATCTGTCGTCGTGAGCGGAATTCGATCTCTTAGCCTCAGCAATTTTGAATATCTTGAGGGGTGAACGCACTTGGAAAAAAATAATAAAAAAAACAATACGAGAACGTATTTGAGCGTTTTCGAACGAATGAGAAAAAAATGAATATTTAATAAAATTTATATAGGATAATGATCAAGGGGAATTAATGACGGGAAAACGTGACGTATGGATGAATATGGTTGAATAATAATGTTTATACTACATAACACCACAACCTTATTACTAAAGAATTTACCAAACATTGAATACGGAAGATGTCCAAATACTAAGAACGTGATGCAGTGTAGAATGTATGGGAAACGTAAAGAGAATAAAGTTATTTTATGACGTCATAGTGTATAAGTCATTATTAGAGAAGATGAATTAGAGAAATACAGTAATGAATAAAGAAGTATAAATCGAAATTCTATCCAAAATTCGCTTAGGCGATTTTGGTTTCTTATGTAAAAATGAACATTCAAACATAAAACTATAAGAACATAAGTACTGCATGAAGACAATGAATCCATATAATGATGGTGTAGGAATTGTTCATTGTTCACTTTTTACAGTATTTCCCCCTCCAAAATGGTATTAATACAATAATATAATACAATTAATACAATATAATACAATTGAGAAAATAACATCGTAAGTAATTCAAGTTAGATAACGACATTCTTTACAATACAAATTTTATACAGAACGAGTTCGGGTAGTTGAGTACAATGCAGAGTAATCAAATTTTTAACATGACACTCGCTTAGAGGGCTATGATAAAATATAAAAATTCAAAGATTAAAACTTTACTTTTAGACAAACAATTAAGTTAGAGAAAGAATGATATTGTTAAATTTAAAAAAAAAAAAATTATTTTTCTGTGGGGAAAATTAATTCATAATGAATAGGTAAAAGTGAAAAACATAAATTTTAAAGTTCATGGATTTTCGAGGCTTCCATGATAGTACAATTGATAAACCAATTTTATTGACTATTGTAGGTAAAAAATCGAATTACGTAATGGATGATTATAGACCTGTGGTCTAGTGTGTATTTGGGTGTATTCGGTGCAAAGTGTGTATTTTACAATTTCGAGGGACAGATTAGCTGATAGGATTGTTCAAGTAACTGAATATTCAATGATTTTAGCATAAGGTTTGTATATTCAGGGGTGCTCACACCCGTGCCCGCGGGCACACGTGTGCCCGCCATGGATTTGAATGTGCCCGCTGGTTATTTTGGAATAGCCGGCCTAAATGAAATCTTAACTGGCAAATAAAAATTACTAGAAATGAATTTTTACATGCGAGCAGAGCGCTCACATACATGTTTAAAACATGTCTGAAACCATTGCTTTGCTCCGCCAATTTCTGTGTCGCTTAAAGCGACGATTCTATTTCAACGGATATAATGAATCGAGTTGGCTGATTGGGTGTTTCGTGAAAATACAACCAATCAGAAGGCATTTTAGAAACGACTCGCTAGGCTTTCTGTGTCTTTTCGAATTTTTATTGATTTTATAAAGATGAGTGGGCGGATCGATATTTAGTTTTGCGTTTGACCTGTCCGCGTGACCTTGTGTGTGGATGCGAACATGAAATGTGTCTATTTTTTAGTCGTTTATTACGTAATTTGACGTTTTCACATTTAGTATTAAAAGTTTAGCATCATGTCGACCGTTCACCCGTTCGTGTCATCTTGTGTGTGGATGCGAATTTGAAATTTGTCTATTTTTAAGTCGTTTTTTACGTAATTTGACGTTTTCACATTTAGTATTAAAAGTTTAGCATTATTTCGACCGGCAGCGTGTCCGATTTGAAGTTTCAAGTGGTAAAAGTTCAGCCTCTGATATTAGTGGCTAGATCGCAAAATATTTTTTTTAAAAATTACATTATTTAATTTTATTTTTATTGACAGGGCTTCATAATGGCGACACGAACCAGTGATAAGACTATAAGGACGTATAATTTTCAAAGTGAATGGGAAGATATTTACTTTTTCTCAAACATAAATTCTAAATGTATATGCTTAATATGCCAATCTACTCTAGCTGTTGCCAAAAAATATAATGTTGAAAGGCATTTTAAAGCTAATCATAATCATTATAAAACAAGATACCCAGTTAATAGTGAACTACGCAGGGCAAAAATAAGAGAATTGAAATCCCAACTTACCAGCCAACAATTGGTTTTTACAAAGAAAATTGAGAAATCAAAGGCAGCTACCATTGCATCTTTCCGAGTGTGTCACAGTTTAACGAAGCACATGAAACTTTTTGATGATGGTGCATTTGTAAAAGAAGCATTTTTGGATGCAGCAGACTCGTTGTTTGATCAGTTTAAAAACAAATCTGAAATAATCTCCGCTATTAAAGACATGCAACTTTCCAGACCCACTGTTACACGACGAACAGAAGAGATGGGTAAAGATTTAAAAATGCAGTTAAAGAGAGACATAGATGAGTGTATTTCCTTTTCGCTTCAATTCGATGAATCAACAGATGCTACTGATACTGCGCAATTATGTATTTTCATAAGAATGGTATTTAAAAACATGACTGCTAAGGAGGAGTTGCTCAATATCATACCATTGAAGGGGAAGACTCGGGGACAAGACATCTTCAAAGTATTTAAAGAGTTTACTATTGAGAATAAATCCCCATTGAAAAACTTGTAGCCATTACCACGGATGGAGCTCCGTCAATGATTGGTTGCAATTTAGGGTTCGTTAGTCTTTGTAAGAATGACAGAGATTTTCCAAACTTCCTTAATTTTCATTGCATAATTCACCAAGAGGCACTCTGTAGTAAAAGCTTGAACATGGAAGACGTTATGGATATTGCATATAAAATTGTAAATTCTATCCGTGCTAAAAGTTTACAAAGACGTCTCTTTAAGAATCAATTAGAAGAAAGCAATTCTGAACATACAGATCTTTTATTGTACACTAATGTAAGATGGCTCAGCAGGGGCTTATTTTTACAACGATTTAGGGATTTACTGACTGAAATCAAAGAGTTTCTGGCTGTAAGAGGTGATAATTATAATCAGTTGGAAAATAAAGTTTGGTTACTTGATTTAGCTTTCTTAACTGATATTACTGCTAAATTGAGAGACCTCAATGTTGAACTCCAAGGCAAAGATAAAAACATTGCTCAAATGATTAGTGCTATAAATGCTTTCCAGCATTCTCTAAAACTCTATTTGTCACAACTGCAACGTTCGGAACTGAAACACTTCCCTAATATGTTGACAGAGCTACTTAACCAAGAAAATAATTTTGAGAATTTTAACAAAGACCGTTATGCAAAAGAGATAGGGAATCTCATTCAACAATTTGAGCAACGTTTCATAGACTTTGAAAAATTAAAACCTATTGTGGAATTTATGTGGTTTCCATTTGAAGAAAATTAAAACAAGGGCCTTCAGTACCAATTTTTGGAGCTTATTTGCTGAAGAAAAATATCCTCTGCTGAGAAAATGTGCTATGTACTTGACCTCAATTTTTGCCTCCACATACCTTTGTGAATCAGCATTTTCCAAGATGAAGATGCTTAAATCAAAGTACCGGACTGTTTTGACAGATGAGCACCTTGATGACTGTTTAAGACTAACAGTTACCAATTACACGCCAAATTTCAAAGCCCTTGCTGAATTAAAGCAGTGTAAGCCATCAACTAGCAATTAAATGTGAGTATTATCTTCTATCACTTGTATTTATTTTTAGTTCATAAATTAGGGGAAAATTTTGGTGTTTGTGCCCGCCAAAGATAATAGTTAGCAAATTTTGCCCTAAGGTCTCCGAAGTCTGAGCACCCCTGGTATATATATATATATATAGTGTGCATACATGCATTTTTATTGACTGTTGTAGGTACAAATCGAATTACGTAGTGGATGATGTATAGACCTGTGGTCAAATGTGTATTTATGTTTATTGGGTACAAAGTGTGTATTTTATAATTTCGAGACACAGATTAGCTGAGAGGATTGTTAAATTAACTGTATAAATGCCTGAGCGAGAATTTATATAAAGTAAGCAATAATTATTATGTATTATGATGATAATGTTTGCATACGCGTTTTAATGCAAATGTGACTGGAGGGACCGAACGTAAATGAATTCGAATGTGTCAAAAGTAATAAAATTCAATTAGGATTATAGATTTTACATAATTAATCAGTTACACGTATAAGGTAATTAAAAAAAACGAACTTAGAGGAACTTACAATTAATGAAAGTACATCTCACGGTTTTAAAATTGAATTTTGAAGATGGAATTAAATTCGACTACGATAATTACTCAGTATTAATCGAATTAAAAAAAAATATAAAAAATATAAAGTTTGAAAATAGAAATCACTGATAAACTATAATAAACTAAGCATATAATATTCTTAAAAATAAAAAAAAACAGAACTTAACATAAACGGAGGTTATGTTCCATAGTACTAAAGAGGAATTAACCATGGTTGAACCATTTCTCCGGTTGTCACTGGGTTCAACTGGGGTTGGGGTGTTAAATAAAAATAAAATAAAAAAACAAAGTTTGGAGTACTACATTCGGGGGAATTGAGTGACTAAGCGGGGGGTTTATGTCTGAAATTGACAATTACATCTTTCGTGAGCAGTTTTGTTCTTCTTTTTTTTTAAAAAAAAGATTGCTTGTCACACTACTTAGAACAAAAAATTAAAAGAGTTCAACAAACGGAGGGACGGAATGTTCCTCATATACATTACAATAATTACCAAAATCGTTACAAACAATTGTAAAAACTATGTTGGTCACAAATAATGAATTACATAACTATATATTTATATACGTAAAACTGGCATGAAAAGAAAAGACAAATCGGTCAATTTCCTTCTCAACAAGAAAAAAGGTTAAATTAAAGACGCAACCCGGTCAATTCAGGTTGAATTAAATTCTCTTTTACAACACAAAAAAGGTTGAATTAAATTCTTAGATTACATTTTCTTAAATTAAATTCTCTTAAATTACAAAGGAAAAGTTGAATTCAATTGACTGCATTGAAATAACTTGGGACTTGTAATAAAAATGACTTGGGACTCGAAATAAAAATGACTTGGGACTCGAAATAAAAATGACTCGGAATAAATCTCTCTAACTTGGAATAAATCTCTCGACTTCAAATAAAACTCTCTGACTTCAATAAAACTCTCTGACTTCAAATAAAACTGACTTGAACTCTATCAAGTATTCTGAAACTGAAAATGAAACTTAAACTGTCTAACTTGAACGCTTGTCAAGTATTCTGAAACTTAAACTGTCTAACTTGAACGCTTGTCAAGTATTCTGAAACTTAAACTGTCTAACTTGAATGCTTGTCAAGTATCTTGAAACTTGAACTGTCTAACTTGAACGTTTGTCAAGTATCTTGAAACTTAAACTGTCTAACTTGAACGCTTGTCAAGTATCTTGAAACTTAAACTGTCTAACTTGAACGCTTGTCAAGTGAAGATTAACTGAAAATGGAAAATGACTGCACTTGATCTTTATCAAGTGGAGACGATTAACCTCTGTTTTGGTTGACCCTCTTGGTGCAACCTTCTGACTTGAAAAACTGACTTCAAAAAATGACTTCAAAAAATGACTTCAAAAAATGACTTCAAAAATGACTTCAAAATTACTTCAAGTATCTTTATAAATCTCTGGGGTTTGTTTGTCCCTTTTGGTTACAACCAACTTAAACTGTCTGAAAACTGAAAATGGAACATGAAACTGCTTCAAGTAACTCTATAACTCTATAAACTCTCTCTAAACTCTCTGTCTCTTAATTTGCAAGTCAATTCAATTCAAAATTTGAAAAAAATTTGCAAACAAAAATATAAAATGTAAACAAACATTTCACTCTAATGTATACGCAGGTACGATACTATTATGTTTGATACATAAAAGAAAATTATTCTATACTGAATATAACAGTGAAAATAACTCTGAAATTAACTCTGAAATTAACTCTCTCTGAAATTAACTCTCTTTGAAATTAACTCTCTTTGAAATAACTCTCTTTGAAATTAACTCTCTTTGAAATTAACTCTTTGAAATTAACTCTTTGAAATTAACTCTCTTTGAAATTAACTCTCTTGAAATTAACTCTCTTTGAAATTAACTCTCTTTGAAATTACTGTTTCAATAAAAACAAATGTATCACTGGTGTATGGAATGTTCACGTGTTTTGTGAATTCTGACTTGATACTCATTATTAACTGTTAATAATAGTGACTTTTCAAATGTTTATAATATTACTTAAAAAACAAACTGTACTTAACAAAATTTTCTATGGGGAAATCCTTGAGACGTGTCCTGAAGACGTCTTGCTGGTTACTTCTTCTTGGATGAAAACTAGGCGTGGAGAACTTGGAGTCGTGACACACCGGTTCAAGGGTGGATGTTACGAACTGGAAGTCGTGACACGCCGGTCAAATGGTTTTATCCTGATGCAGGGTAATTTCTATCTTGGCCAGAGAGTGGCCACTTGTTAAAATCTTCTTGTTAAAATCTTCTTGTAAAAATCTTCTTGTAAAAATCTTCTTGTTTTTAAAATCTTCTTGTTTTTAAAATCTTCTTGTTTTTAAAATCTTCTTGTTTTTAAAATCTTCTTCTTAAAATATTCTTCTAATCCTGGTTAAGGGTCGCCACAATGTTAGACCCCATATGTTCTTCTTCTTCTTATCCTGGCAGGGTCGCCACAATGTTAACCCCTCCGTCTATGGCCCTGAGTCGGTTCGGAATCGACGGGGGTTCTGGTTAGGAGGCAAGCAACGGATATTTCTTCAATAACATTCTAATTCTTTTCGGTCGCCTCTTGTTAAACTCTTGGCTACAGACTAGTCAGACTGTTATGCCAATATCTTACTTAACTGACTAAGTTCTGAAGAGAGCACGGCTCGAAGGGAAAAATAAAAAGTTTCTCTTACGGTAATTTACTTCTTAAAAATATACAGGTACTGCTCTGAATTTACAGGGGTAAAGGTTCGACCTCTTTTGACCATGGCTCAGGCCGGAATCTAAAAATGTTAAGAAGGCAAGGGGCCTCTGCCCCCTCCCCGCAGCAAGGCTGCTAACACGGGAGTCCTAATGAAGTGCTATCATGAAGTGACTTAATCAAGAAGTCCAATGAAGAAGTCTAATGAAGAAGTGCTGTAATTTTACAAGTACATGTATAATATAAACTTAAATGTTTTGGAGGAGGAGAGTTGAAGGTTAAATTTCCCCCCTTTTTAAACACATGATCAGATGTTTTGAAAGATTTCAACTAAAAAAATAAAAATAAAACTAATTTGTATTTTTCGCCGAGTCTACATTTATGAAGGCGATATCATTTCGTAATAGTACACATAAGTACAAATTAAGTACACGACTGAGTACGTATTAATTTTTGTTCATTACAATTACGATTACAATTATGGATTACTTCACATTCGCTTATGATTGTTCATTACAGTTCTATTAAAGTACATTCTTACATTATAAATTAAATCATTACATTTAATTACAGTTTCATTGAAGTACATTACAAGTTATTATTAATTACAGTTTCATTAAAGTATATTACGTTATATTAAATTAAAGTATTACAGTTAATTACAATTAAACAGTTACTATAACTTTGTTTTGTTTTACAGTGTTTCATATTAATAGACAATTTAGATGTTAGAAATATAATACAAAGTACATGGCACACATGATATAGATTTATATAAACATAACGTGTTACATTATATTATAATATGTTATAAATTTTGGAATCAGAGCGAACGGAGATATTTTATCTTTGAGGCGCTCGAATCTGTCGTCGTGAGCGGAATTCGATCTCTTAGCCTCAGCAATTTTGAATATCTTGAGGGGTGAACGCACTTGGAAAAAAATAATAAAAAAACAATACGAGAACGTATTTGAGCGTTTTCGAACGAATGAGAAAAAAATGAATATTTAATAAAATTTATATAGGATAATGATCAAGGGGAATTAATGACGGGAAAACGTGACGTATGGATGAATATGGTTGAATAATAATGTTTATACTACATAACACCACAACCTTATTACTAAAGAATTTACCAAACATTGAATACGGAAGATGTCCAAATACTAAGAACGTGATGCAGTGTACAATGTATGGGAAACGTAAAGAGAATAAAGTTATTTTATGACGTCATAGTGCAGGGGTGCTCAGACTTCGGAGACCTTAGGGCAAAATTTGCTAACTATTATCTTTGGCGGGCACAAACACCAAAATTTTCCCCTAATTTATGAACTAAAAATAAATACAAGTGATAGAAGATAATACTCACATTTAATTGCTAGTTGATGGCTTACACTGCTTTAATTCAGCAAGGGCTTTGAAATTTGGCGTGTAATTGGTAACTGTTAGTCTTAAACAGTCATCAAGGTGCTCATCTGTCAAAACAGTCCGGTACTTTGATTTAAGCATCTTCATCTTGGAAAATGCTGATTCACAAAGGTATGTGGAGGCAAAAATTGAGGTCAAGTACATAGCACATTTTCTCAGCAGAGGATATTTTTCTTCAGCAAATAAGCTCCAAAAATTGGTACTGAAGGCCCTTGTTTTAATTTTCTTCAAATGGAAACCACATAAATTCCACAATAGGTTTTAATTTTTCAAAGTCTATGAAACGTTGCTCAAATTGTTGAATGAGATTCCCTATCTCTTTTGCATAACGGTCTTTGTTAAAATTCTCAAAATTATTTTCTTGGTTAAGTAGCTCTGTCAACATATTAGGGAAGTGTTTCAGTTCCGAACGTTGCAGTTGTGACAAATAGAGTTTTAGAGAATGCTGGAAAGCATTTATAGCACTAATCATTTGAGCAATGTTTTTATCTTTGCCTTGGAGTTCAACATTGAGGTCTCTCAATTTAGCAGTAATATCAGTTAAGAAAGCTAAATCAAGTAACCAAACTTTATTTTCCAACTGATTATAATTATCACCTCTTACAGCCAGAAACTCTTTGATTTCAGTCAGTAAATCCCTAAATCGTTGTAAAAATAAGCCCCTGCTGAGCCATCTTACATTAGTGTGCAATAAAAGATCTGTATGTTCAGAATTGCTTTCTTCTAATTGATTCTTAAAGAGACGTCTTTGTAAACTTTTAGCACGGATAGAATTTACAATTTTATATGCAATATCCATAACGTCTTCCATGTTCAAGCTTTTACTACAGAGTGCCTCTTGGTGAATTATGCAATGAAAATTAAGGAAGTTTGGAAAATCTCTGTCATTCTTACAAAGACTAACGAACCCTAAATTGCAACCAATCATTGACGGAGCTCCATCCGTGGTAATGGCTACAAGTTTTTCAATGGGGATTTTATTCTCAATAGTAAACTCTTTAAATACTTTGAAGATGTCTTGTCCCCGAGTCTTCCCCTTCAATGGTATGATATTGAGCAACTCCTCCTTAGCAGTCATGTTTTTAAATACCATTCTTATGAAAATACATAATTGCGCAGTATCAGTAGCATCTGTTGATTCATCGAATTGAAGCGAAAAGGAAATACACTCATCTATGTCTCTCTTTAACTGCATTTTTAAATCTTTACCCATCTCTTCTGTTCGTCGTGTAACAGTGGGTCTGGAAAGTTGCATGTCTTTAATAGCGGAGATTATTTCAGATTTGTTTTTAAACTGATCAAACAACGAGTCTGCTGCATCCAAAAATGCTTCTTTTACAAATGCACCATCATCAAAAGGTTTCATGTGCTTCGTTAAACTGTGACACACTCGGAAAGATGCAATGGTAGCTGCCTTTGATTTCTCAATTTTCTTTGTAAAAACCAATTGTTGGCTGGTAAGTTGGGATTTCAATTCTCTTATTTTTGCCCTGCGTAGTTCACTATTAACTGGGTATCTTGTTTTATAATGATTATGATTAGCTTTAAAATGCCTTTCAACATTATATTTTTTGGCAACAGCTAGAGTAGATTGGCATATTAAGCATATACATTTAGAATTTATGTTTGAGAAAAAGTAAATATCTTCCCATTCACTTTGAAAATTATACGTCCTTATAGTCTTATCACTGGTTCGTGTCGCCATTATGAAGCCCTGTCAATAAAAATAAAATTAAATAATGTAATTTTTAAAAAAATATTTTGCGATCTAGCCACTAATATCAGAGGCTGAACTTTTACCACTTGAAACTTCAAAATCGGACACGCTGCCGGTCGAAATAATGCTAAACTTTTAATACTAAATGTGAAAACGTCAAATTACGTAAAAAACGACTTAAAAATAGACAAATTTCAAATTCGCATCCACACACAAGATGACACGAACGGGTGAACGGTCGACATGATGCTAAACTTTTAATACTAAATGTGAAAACGTCAAATTACGTAATAAACGACTAAAAAATAGACACATTTCATGTTCGCATCCACACACAAGGTCACGCGGACAGGTCAAACGCGGAACTAAATATCGATCCGCCCACTCATCTTTATAAAATCAATAAAAATTCGAAAAGACACAGAAAGCCTAGCGAGTCGTTTCTAAAATGCCTTCTGATTGGTTGTATTTTCACGAAACACCCAATCAGCCAACTCGATTCATTATATCCGTTGAAATAGAATCGTCGCTTTAAGCGACACAGAAATTGGCGGAGCAAAGCAATGGTTTCAGACATGTTTTAAACATGTATGTGAGCGCTCTGCTCGCATGTAAAAATTCATTTCTAGTAATTTTTATATTGCCAGTTAAGATTTCATTTAGGCCGGCTATTCCAAAATAAACCAGCGGGCACATTCAAATCCATGGCGGGCACACGTGTGCCCGCGGGCACGGGTGTGAGCACCCCTGAATATACAAACCTTATGCTAAAATCATTGAATATTCAGTTACTTGAACAATCCTATCAGCTAATCTGTCCCTCGAAATTGTAAAATACACACTTTGCACCGAATACACCCAAATACACACTAGACCACAGGTCTATACATCATCCATTACGTAATTCGATTTTTTACCTACAATAGTCAATAAAATTGGTTTATCAATTGTACTATCATGGAAGCCTCGAAAAATCCATGAACTTTAAAATTTATGTTTTTCACTTTTACCTATTCATTATGAATGTAATTTTCCCCACAGAAAAATAATTTTTTTTTTTTTTAAATTTAACAATATCATTCTTTCTCTAACTTAATTGTTTGTCTAAAAGTAAAGTTTTAATCTTTGAATTTTTATATTTTATCATAGCCCTCTAAGCGAGTGTCATGTTAAAAATTTGATTACTCTGCATTGTACTCAACTACCCGAACTCGTTCTGTATAAAATTTGTATTGTAAAGAATGTCGTTATCTAACTTGAATTACTTACGATGTTATTTTCTCAATTGTATTATGTTGTATTAATTGTATTATATTATTGTATTAATACCATTTTGGAGGGGGAAATACTGTAAAAAGTGAACAATGAACAATTCCTACACCATCATTATATGGATTCATTGTCTTCATGCAGTACTTATGTTCTTATAGTTTTATGTTTGAATGTTCATTTTTACATAAGAAACCAAAATCGCCTAAGCGAATTTTGGATAGAATTTCGATTTATACTTCTTTATTCATTACTGTATTTCTCTAATTCATCTTCTCTAATAATGACTTATACACTATGACATAGTGTATAAGTCACTATATATATATATATATATATATATATATATATATATATATATATATATATATAAATAAATATAAATATATATATATATATATAAAGAATCATATTAACTGTGTCTATTTAATTTTGTCATTCCTTATATATATATATATATATATGAATAGAAACGACGTAAATAAGGAGCGTCTCTGCACACGGGGAAGAGAAATAACGAATAAATGAAAAATGAGGCGAACCGCCCGGGAATCGAACCCAAGGCCTTCCAATTGCCGGTTGGATGCGCTACCATTACACCACGGACCTCGATCAATCATAAATCGAAATTCTCCTACATAGGGCAGAAGCCAATGCCCTGAGAGGGCACCCTCGCAAATCGTGAACATGTGCATTTAACTGCAATGACCACGCAGTATATAAATGAATAGAAACGACGTAAATAAGGAGCGTCTCTGCACACGGGGAAGAGAAATAACGAATAAATGAAAAATGAGGCGAACCGCCCGGGAATCGAACCCAAGGCCTTCCAATTGCCGGTTGGATGCGCTACCATTACACCACGGACCTCGATCAATCATAAATCGAAATTCTCCTACATAGGGCAGAAACCAATGCCCTGAGAGGGCACCCTCGCAAATCGTGAATATTTGCATTTAACTGCAATGACCAAGCAGTATATAAATGAATAGAAACGACGTAAATAAGGAGCGTCTCTGCACACGGGGAAGAGAAATAACGAATAAATGAAAAATGAAGCGAACCGCCCGGGAATCGAACCCAAGGCCTTCCAATTTCATTTATTCGTTATTTCTCTTCCCCGTGTGCAGAGACGCTCCTTATTTACGTCGTTTCTATTCATTTATATCTGCGTGGTCATTGCAGTTAAATGCACATATTCACGATTTGCGAGGGTGCCCTCTCAGGGCATTGGTTTCTGCCCTATGTAGGAGAATTTCGATTTATGATTGATCGAGGTCCGTGGTGTAATGGTAGCGCATCCAACCGGCAATTGGAAGGCCTTGGGTTCGATTCCCGGGCGGTTCGCCTCATTTTTCATTTATTCGTTATTTCTCTTCCCCGTGTGCAGAGACGCTCCTTATTTACGTCGTTTCTATTCATTTATATACTGCGTGGTCATTGCAGTTAAATGCACATATTCACGATTTGCGAGGGTGCCCTCTCAGGGCATTGGTTTCTGCCCTATGTAGGAGAATTTCGATTTATGATTGATCGAGGTCCGTGGTGTAATGGTTGCGCATCCAAACGGCAATTGGAAGGCCTTGGGTTCGATTCCCGGGCGGTTCGCCTCATTTTTCATTTATTCGTTATTTCTCTTCCCCGTGTGCAAAGACGCTCCTTATTTACGTCGTTTCTATTCATTTATATACTGCGTGGTCATTGCAGTTATATATATATATATATATATATATATATATATATATATAAACGGATTTTCACCTTAAAGTGAATTAAAACAATATTAACATTAAAAAATTCACTAAACAATTGGATTAGCAAAAGAAATCGTTCCATTAACATATTCTCAAATCTATACACACACACACACACACACACACACACACCTCTGTATATATTATGTGAATGAAAATCAGAAAAATGACAAAAGTATATTAATAAAGCAAATTAATTTTCTCCTTTTAAGAGAATCAGTTATTAAAACCAATATTAACAATATAAGAAACTAATTATTTAAACGCCGTTCTATTTACTTTCTTTCAGTTATCAAAGCGAATCCCAATATTAACTCTTAGAATGTTTTGTTTTAACATTGTGTTGAGACGAGGAGTGAACGGAGCAGGTAAGCAAAAGATCCAGCAAAAAGGTCCAGCCCGAGGCCTTTTAAAACCACAAACTGGCGAGAAGGAATTTGGGTTGAACTTTCTCTCTCTCAAAGACTCGAATCCTCCTCTTCTCGCTCTCCATGCGTTTGTCTTGTAAATAAAAAATGTTTTATATTTTATCAACTCCGTTATTTTTATTTACACGTAATTTCTATGGTGTTATATTCATAGATAACATCTCTGTTATTGAATTGGAAAGATATATTATTATTATTATTATTATTATTATTATTATTATTATTATACATTTTTCAAAAATTAACACACACACACACACACAGAGAAAGTTTTGTTTATTCTTTTCTTTTTAAAAATATAAAGGAATGGAAATATTTACACACACACACACACAATATATATATGCTGGTGGTACAAATTACAATAGTAATAATGATAGCTAACTCCTTTTCGCCGAATTGCAATGGTCAAGCTTTTCACTCCGCCTTAGACCCACAGCTTAACGTGGAAACCGAACTAAACTGCAGCACGGGCGGGGAGAAATTGCACGGGGTGCATTACTTATTGTGGTAGTTCTTGTCCTTGCATGTAATGAACAGCTTCAGAGTTCATTTACACCATACGTACACTTATCTCGTGTACACAGTTAGTAGGAAATAAAACGTGCCAATGAAACTCTAGACTCATTTAAAATACAGAATTCATTCACACCAGGCGTACACCTATCTCGTGTATGTATGTATATATATATATATATATATATATTAGAAAGAGAGAGAGAGAGAGAGAGAGAGAGAGAGAGAGAGAGTTTTGTTTATTCTTTTTTTTTTTTTTTAAATAAATAAAGGAATGGATATATTTATAATTTCTTTATTATAAAATCCTCTCGATTACATTAGTGATTATTGATCCGGGAATAGTGTGGCTGCAAATGTGATATGCACAAAGACAATTTGTGCTTATCAATGTAGATTTTTCTATGTAGTAATAATAACAATAACTAACTCCTCGCCGAATTGTAACAATGGTTAAGCTTTTCACTCTGCCTTAGACCTACAGTTTAACGTGGAATCCGAACTAAGCTCCAGCACTGGCGGGGTGGTTATTTATTCACACATCTATGCGAGAAGTAAAAATCCACAAGTCAGGAATCTTGTGAAAGCTGTGTTTAGTATGGTTGCCAAATAATTTGCACCCGAAAAATTGAGGATCAATTTAGTATGGGCACAAAATAACTTGCAACCGAAATTTGAAACTCAATTTAGTATAGACGCAAAATAACTTGCAACCGAAAATGGAGACTCAATTTAGTATGGACGCAAAATAATAAAATGTTGTGAACAATATCGCATAAAGGGGTGGGTGGGGAAAACCAAGTATTGTCGTAAATATTGACATGGTAAAGACAGCAAGGGGTAATACGAGCAAGAAATCTGCGAAAAAATCCGAGAATAAGATGGGTGCAAAATATCATATGCACAAACTTTTAAGTACTTAGGGTATCCATTTATCTGCCAACCAATGATTCGTGGATTCCTCCGCAAATAAGATCATGCTTAAAAAACACAAAGAAGCTTTCGTTAGCTACACCATCAAATACAATTTTATAATAATTTCCTTTTCAAACGGTTTATTCTTATATACATATATCGATGAATTTACGCATACATTTTTAATTAGCTATACGTTTTGGACAGGCTTCAACAAAAGAAGTACAGCCTTACCGGTTTTAAACAGATATTTTTGGAACTTAACCAAAGATATATTGTAAAAAATGAAAATACTTATTCCAAGGCTGTTTGTGTTCAGAAATACATCTCGTCAGGGAATGATTGCACACTATTTCACATCATAATTTCATCGAGATAATTCAAGCTCATATACAGGACCTACATTGTCTATAAGATCTGTGGCGCGTGGAACATGCGGCCTTCAGAAGATGTGAACATCTGCTCTGTGGATCAGTTCAAGAAAATGGATAGGCCGAACCTTGCGATGTAGGATTTTTTTCCATGGAACCGTAACCACTGATACATCGTCAGTACGGATTGCAATACTTATTGAGGTACTTTTTTTCTTTTATCTCCCTCATGTACACCTCCCTCATTGTGCCCGACAACAAAGAAACTCATTATAATTTTGTTGCAAGAAGATGCAAAAGTGTAATGACAAAGAACAGCTTCAGAGTTCATTCACACCACGCGTACACGTATCTGGTGTACGCAGTGTACACCTTCCACATTGTGTCCGACAACACAGAAGCTCTTTCCAAAATTGTTGCAAGAAGATGCAAAAAGTGTAATGAAAAAGAACAGCTTCAGAGTTCATTTACACCATGCGTACACTTATCTGGTGTAGGCAGTGTACACCTTCCACATTGTGTCCGACAACACAGAAGCTCTTTCCAAAATTGTTGCAAGAAGATGCAAAAAGTGTAATGAAAAAGAACAGCTTCAGAGTTCATACCAAAAGTATTAAATAAAACAACATTGCATCATTCTTTTTATTATAAATATATAGAAAATAAATATACACTTGAATGATCAAGTAAAAATAATAATAGTTTAAGAAATATGAACGAGGAATATGCATATAATCAAAAACTATTAATGACAAAGAACAGCTTCAGAGTTCATTCACACCATGCGTACACTTATCTGGTGTACGCAGTGTACACCTTCCACATTGTGTCCGACAACACAGAAGCTCTTTCCAAAATTGTTGCAAGAAGATGCACAAAGTGTAATGAAAAAGAACAGCTTCAGAGTTCATACCAAAAGAATTAAATAAAACAACATTGCATCATTCTGTTTATTATAAATATATAGAAAATAAATATACACTTGAATGATCAAGTAAAATAATAATAGTTTAAGAAATATGAACGAGGAATATGCATATAATCAAAAACTATTAATGACAAAGAACAGCTTCAGAGTTCATTCACACCATGCGTACACTTATCTCGTGTACGCAGTGTACACCTTCCACATTGTGTCCGACAACACAGAAGCTCTTTCCAAAATTGGTGCAAAAAGTTGCAAAAAGTGTAATGAAAAAACAGCTTCAGAGTTCATTCACACCATGCGTACACTTATCTCGTGTACGCAGTGTACACCTTCCACATTGTGTCCGACACACTATTTTTCTTCTACGCTAGAGAATACACATTTACTAAGAAGTCACGAGACGAAGACTGTCTGGACTGAGTTTATAGAAATTCAAGGATTCCAAGTTGATCACGAGAGAAGTTATGTAGTCGTCTTCTATGCTGCAAAATCTCGTCGTCCGCTGACTGCTCAGAACACCGACAAGAGGTGAGATCGAATCCACATCAACACAAAATTTTAGAGTCGCTAAAATAACAGCCTGAGCATTGTTCCTGCTCTAAATCAGCTTTGAAACGTTTTGGTAAAATTGAGTAAACTTCTGCCTTTGTTTCCTGATCAGAAACTCTCCGCCTTTTTCTGGTATGGTGCAAGGTTTCGTTGCAACCATATTCACTGTTCGAGTCTACTTCACTGTCGCTGTCTTTTAATCTAGATTTACACTCTTCACTAATGCATTCAATGGATGAATAATCATCTTGGTTGGTATTATTGACACCACAATCGAGAGGGCTCACTGGGGTAACGGACACTTATGGTAATGGTGTGGGTGCATGAGGTGGGTCGGGGGAAAACTCCTCAGGTTGCCCTTGTGGCGGGGAAAATATTGGGTGGTGGTAATTATGTGCTTCTTCTAATTAAACAAAACGGGCTTTATGTAACACAGTGGCAACTAATAATGATTTATGCAAAGATGCACCAGCTCTTCCGGAACTTCTGGATGCAATTTTACCGAGCGATATATTTATCAACTTGTGTGCTTCAAACCCGTTTGGAACGTCAGATATCATGTTCACCACTTAGCAATTGGTCAAGGCACAGAGAGATAACTAACACGACTCCATCCTCTATTTCCAATCTTGTAATGAATTAAAGTGAGTTTCGCCTGCCTTTATACAATGTCGCCAAAGATGGAATGAAATTGGAAACGTTTGGGTTGCACCAAACCCCCCAAAGGAAAATTCTGTGACAACGTTCTAACTTACCCCGTTGCTGATTGCTGTAGAAGGGGACAATGGGAAGAGTGCGCTCGGGACAGATTAAGATTTCAGAGACGAATTGAGGAAACTGAATCTATTTTAAAACCTGTATTAATTTGTGAACATAGGCTAAAAGTATTTAATAGAATGCACTCTTTAAAGTATTAGGTTACTGATGTTGGTGATCACCAAATCTATGCATTTGTTTTTTCTTGTGTTTTCTGTTATTTCTTGTGTTAAAATAATTTCAATTGTTAACTTATTTATCACACGTATTTGTAAATATATATACACACAACTTGAATATAATCTTTGATGTGTTTATTGTTAACTTATTTATTACACGTATTTGTAAATATATATGTCTTGTATATAATCTTTGATGTGTCTATTGTTAACTTATTTATTACACGTATTTGTAAATATATATAACTAGAATATCTCGTTTATTAAATAAATCATTTTTCAATTAGCGTTTCACTTTCTCCTTTGTGTGTGTGTGTGTGTGTGTGCCCAGGTGAAAGACCAGCAACGTGAGTCATGCTACTACCTGGGATTCCCTGCGTGGTCAGTTGATTGCAGTAAGCCCTTGAGCTCAGACGTGTATTCGCCCGCGTAGAAGAAAATGGCTACCTTTAATATTGCTTGTTCAACGTTTATGAAATGGTATTCTGCAAAGCTTCAAGATGTGGTGGATACAGAAAAACTTCCTATTCCTCCCTCCTTTGCCTCTTTTAAAACCACATTGGATCGTGCGAAGGAGCAAAATGTACAAATACTCTATGGTTATTCTGTTGAGACCGTTGTAGGCTTTCGTTGCACAGACGATGTGCTGAAGTATGCTATAGAGCTAAGCTTTATAAAGTCTCACATATACCGAGAAGTAAAAGAAACAACGCGTGCAGAAGAGAAGCAGCAGATATGGATAATGAGTCTTGTGGATGAGTGTGACAAGCGGTATTATATCATGTTACACCATACCGAGTACTCGTACACTTCGGTTGAAAATGAAATCTCATCATCATGGACAATCGTAAGTATTTTTATCACTATATTAATGTATATCATGATGAGGTCCGTAGTGAGGTTGTGGCTAGTGCCCTGCGTGAGTTTTTAGCAGACTTTAGAGACGAGTATCGTCTGTTAAATAAAAAGGAAAAATATGGTCATATGTTTCTCTCAAATAGTGCACCGGAGTGTGAAGACGTTTAGTTTGTGGAAATGGTGAATGGTAAAACAATAAAACCGTTATAAAATGTGCCTAGTTCATGAAATTTACCCTGACGGGAACTGTCTGTTGCGTATTCAGGGAGTGTTAAAACATTAAAACCGAAATTTATATAACGAGCAGTTGTCGTAACGATTTAGAAGATTATTTCAATTACCGCTATGTTCACGATTGAAAAGCTCGGGTCGGTAGAAATAAACCCTCGATTGGAAAGGCGTGTTTATAAACTTGTGTTTAATAATGTGGCTAACGATGAACTCTTTGTGCGTGCTTTTGATTGTATTCTAGTCGTAATTAAAGATAACTTACCAACCGGTTGTAAAGTGGGAACAAAAATAGTACTGAACGATATGAAGGCCCTTCATATCGAGTACAGGTTTCCCTATACTTTAAGCGGTGAAATATTATTAAACCGCGTATACTGCGTAATGCAGAGCAATAATGATGTAATTGCAGACTCGATTAAGTGCGAGTTTAGTATTTTGAAAAAAAAGTGAAATGTATTTATATATTTAACATATTTGTGTGTGTGTGTGTGTGTGTGTGTGTGTGTATTTCTGCTATATTGATGGCTATACGATTTCTTATTTTGCGCGGTAGAAGATAAAGTGTATATATTTATTTATTTAGTTGTGTGTATATATTTCTGCTATGTTGATAGTTATATTATTTCTTAGTTTTGTTTTTTGATCATTCCAATGTATAATATTTTCTATATATCTCCATAATTGTATATATATATATATATATATATATACACAGGGCTATTCAAACTGATTCACCTGATTTCAAATGAGAATATTTTTTAATGTTACAAATACAGAGTGATTTGTGATACATCAACCAAAAGAAAAACTGTCCAAATTTTGTCTCTCACCTCATAAATGCTCTATGTGACTTCCCCTAGTTACACGAGCAACGTCGACACGATAGTCGAATTCCTCCCATACTCGCTCCAGCATGTCCGTTGTCACTGACTCTACGGCAGTAACAATGCGAGTTCGGAGCTCATCCAAAGATGTGGGCAACGGTGGCACGTACACAGTATCCTTAACGTAACCCCAAAGGAAGAAGTCGCACAGTGTAAGATCCGGCGACCTGTGACTACCGATTTACAGCTCGAAAACTGCAACACACAAAACGCCTTCTGCTGTGCGGACGCCATTTTCACACTGAATGTTTGTTGCTAGGCTGGGCCAAGGCGTGACTTTGGAGCCCTCTCGCGGTGATCTTGTAAAACTCGGAGATTTCCTATTTCATGTGGTGTATGCCCAGTTGATGCACGGTTGATAGGTACGGAAGTATTCTCAGTTGAAATCGGATGAATCATTTTGAATAGCCCTGTATATATATATATTTCTCCTGTACTGTTATATTGACGGGTATAGTTTTTGATTATATGCATATTCCTCGTTGATATTTCTTAAACTATTATTATTTTTACTTGATCATTCAAGTGTATATTTATTTTCTATATATTTATAATAAACAGAATGATGCAATGTTGTTTTATTTAATTCTTTTGGTTGTAAACAATTATGCCAATTGGCAGGTTACGCTTTCTAAACCTACTAGCGGAATTCTAAGGCAACTTTTAAGAATTAATCAAATAAATGGTACAATCTGGCAAGCTAATAATGTATACCTGAACAATTAAAATAAAAAGTGGTATCTAGTAACTCTCCATAATAATGTATACCTGAACAATTAAAATAAAAAGTGGTATTTGACAACTCAACCTGAACAAACTATTTACGCCTAAAAAAGTGACTCCTGCTACTACCTGGGGATATCGCTACCCTTGCGTACTCAGTTGAGCGGTGCAAGCCGTGGATTTCAGATGTGGATTCTCTAGCGTAAAAGAAAAATAGTTTGTCGGACACAATGTGGAAGGTGTACACTGCTTACACGAGATAAGTGTATGCATGGTGTGAATGAACTCTGAAGCTGTTCTTTTTCATTACACTTTTTGCATCTTCTTGCAACAATTTTGGAAAGAGCTTCTGTGTTGTCGGACACAATGTGGAAGGTGTACACTGCGTACACGAGATAAGTGTAAGCATGGTGTGAATGAACTCTGAAGCTGTTCTTTGTCATTACACTTTTGCATCTTCTTGCAACAAAATTATAATGAGTTTCTGTTTTGTCGGACACAATGAGGGAGGAGTACGTGAGAGAGATACAAGGACAAGAAGTACCTCAATAAGTATTGCAATCCGTACCGAGGATGTATCAGTGGTTACGGTTCCATGGAAAAAGTTCCTACATCGCAAGGTTCGGCCTATCCATTTTCTTGAACTGATCCACAGAGCAGATGTTCACATCTTCTGAAGGCCGCATGTTCCACGCGCCACAGATCTTATAGACAATGTAGGTCCTGTATATGAGCTTGAATTATCTCGATGAAATTATGATGTGAAATAGTGTGCAATCATTCCCTGACGAGATGTATTTCTGAACACAAAAAGCCTTGGAATAATTATTTTCATTTTTTACAATATATCTTTGGGTAAGTTCCTAAAATATCTGTTTAAAACCGTAACGCTGTACTTCTTTTGTTGAAGCCTGTCCAAAACGTATAGCTAGTTAAAAATGTATGCGTAAATTCATCGATATATATGTAAGAATAAACCGTTTGAAATGAATGATTATAAAATTGTATTTGATGGTGTAGCTAACGAAAGCTTCTTTGTGTTTTTTAAGCATGATCGTATTTGCGGAGGAATCCGCGAATCATTCTTTGGCAGATAAATGGATACCCAAAGTATTTAAAAGTTTGTGCATATAACATTTTGCACCCATATTATTCTCGGATTTTTTCGCAGATTTATTGCTCGTATTACCCCTTGCTGTCTTTACCATGTCAATATTTGCGACAATACTTGGTTTTCCCCAACCACCCCTTTATGCGATATTGTTCACAACAATATTTTATTATTTTGTGGCCATACTAAATTGAGTCTCAATTTTCGGTTGCAAGTTATTTTGCGCCTATACTAAATTGAGTTTCAAATTTCGGTTGCAAGTTATTTTGCGCCCATCCTAAATTGATCCTCAATTTTTCAGGTGCAAATTATTTGGCAACCATACTAAACACAGCTTTCACAAGATTCCTGACTTTTGGATTTTTACTTCTCGCATAGATGTGTGAATAAATAACCACTCCGCCAGTGCTGGAGCTTAGTTCGGATTCCACGTTAAACTGTAGGTCCAAGGCAGAGTGAAAAGCTTAACCATTGTTACAATTCGGCGAGGAGTTAGTTATTATTATTATTACTACATAGAAAAATCTACATTGATATGCACAAATTGTCTTTGTGCATATCACATTTTGCAGCCACACTATTCGCAGGTCAATAATCACTAATGTAATCGAGAGGATTTTATAATAAAGAAATTATAAATATATCCATTCCTTTATTTAAAAAAAAAAAAAAAGAAAAGAATAAACAAAACTCTCTCTCTCTCTTCTCTCTCTCTCTCTCTTTCTCTCTCCTCTCTCTCTCTCTCTCTCTATATATATATATATATATATATACACACGAGATAGGTGTACGCCTGGTGTGAATGAATTCTGTATTTTAAATGAGTCTAGAGTTTCATTGGCACGTTTTATTTCCTACTTACTGTGTACACGAGATAAGTGTACGTATGCTGTAAATGTACTCTGAAGCTGTTCATTACATACAAGGACAAGAAGTACCACAATAAGTAATGCACCCCGTGCAATTTCTCCCCGCCCGTGCTGCAGTTTAGTTCGGTTTCCACGTTAAACTGTGGGTCTAAGGCGGAGTGAAAAGCTTGACCATTGCAATTCGGGGAAAAGAAGTTAGCTATCATTATTACTATTGTAATTTGTACCACCACCATTTATATATAAGTATATCGTGTGTGTGTGTGTGTGTAAATATTTCCATTCCTTTACTTATATTTTTAAAAAAGAAAAGAATAAACAAAACTTTCTGTGTGTGTGTGTGTGTTGTGTGTGTGTGTTAATTTTTGAAAAATGTATAATAATAGTAATAATAATAATAAAAATAATAATAATATATCTTTCCAATTCAATAACAGAGCTGTTATCTATGAATATGACACTATACAAATTACGTGTAAATAAAAATAACGGAGTTGATAAAATATAAAACATTTTTTATTTACAAGACAAATGCATGGAGAGCGAGAAGAAGAGGATTCGAGTCTTTGAGAGAAAGAAAGTTCAACACAAATTCCTTCTCGCCAGTTTGTGGTTTTAAAAGACCTCGGGCTGGACCTTTTTGCTGGATCTTTTGTTTACCTGCTCCGCTCAGTCCTCGTCTCAACACAATGTTAAAACAAAACATTGTAAGAGTTAATATTGGATTCGTTTTAATAACTGAAAGAAAGTAAATAGAACGGCGTTTAAATAATTAGTTTCTTATATTGTTAATATTGGTTTTAATAACTGATTCTCTTAAAAGGAGAAAATTAATTTGCTTTATTAATACACTTTTGTCATTTTTCTGATTTTCATTCACATAATATATACAGAGGTGTGTGTGTGTGTGTGTGTGTGTGTGTGTGTGTGTGTTTGTGTGTGTGTATAGATTTGAGAATATGTTAATGGAACGATTTCTTTTGCTAATCCAATTGTTAGGGAATTTTTTAATGTTAATATTGTTTTAATTCACTTTGAGGTGAAAATCCGTTTATATATATATATATTAATATATAATATATATATATATATATATATATATATATATATAAGAATGACAAAATTAAATAGACACAGTTAATATGATTCTTTCTATATATATATATATAAGGTAAGTAGAAAGTTGTTCAAGTGTGTGTGTGTGTGTGTTTGTGTGTGTGTGTGTGTGTGTGTATTTCGGCTGAACTATTATTTTGACGATTGTACGTATTATATTATTTTTTGTGCAGTAGAAGGCAAATTCTATTTATTTCATTAATAAACATTTTCTTATTGTCAATTTCAGTTAAAAGAGAGTGTATGCTTTGGTAACGAATTAAAATAAATGGTGGTATCTAGCAACTCACCCTAATAATGTATACCTGTACAATTAAAATAAAAAATGGTATCTGGCAACTCAACCATCATCTATATAAGACCCGCTTGGCTTCGGAGATGGCAGTTTGATGCGAACTTCGGTCGAATAAAGAACTCTCTCCTTCCCTTAGATTAAGACTTAGCTTAGTTTCCCTTTGGGGGGGTTAGGACATCCCACTTTGTCCCCCCAAAGTCCTCCTCCTCCGTCTATCCTTTCTCTCTTAGGCTAAGGGAACCCCTTTAGGGAGAGGTCATCCTCCCTTCTCCCCCCGAAGATCCCTCCCTTCTCCCCGCTTCAGGTGTACCCCTTCCCCCCTTGGCTCCTTCTAAGCCAACTGGCTGATTAGGAGTCTATAAGAGGACGGCGGGTCGGCTGAAGTCTTAGTGTGCACTTGGCAGGAGCTAGGTGAACACCTCTCTTCCTTTCTCTCCTTCTCCTGTCTTTCTCTTGGGGGATTACGCCGCCTCCAAGTTTCATGACCCCTTGTTGCACCAGCAACACCCCCACCCCATTTGCAACATTGAGTTGTTGCATACCCCACCCCCTTTGCACCCCTACCCCATTTGCAACATTGATCATTATATCTTGCAATATTGCAACATTCCTGCACTCTAACCTTTTGCGGCTATACTACTCATACGTGCTTCACTCTAACCGCCTTATATTTTTCATGACATCTTGAACAGTGAATTTCATCGCATTTATGTTTGAAATTCCCCCAATTATCCATCATGTGAAACATACCGCAATTACAAATCCTCACTTTCCTGCAAGTGTCAGTTGATTTATGGAGTTCAAAGCATTTATTATTATTAAAAAATGTACGTCTACACACATTACATTCCTTCTTCTCAGCTTCAACTACACAACTTTCACATTTGGGACTTTTACACTGCTCACATACCATGTAGCAATCCTTAAAATGTTTCACCATATCATCAGCAAACTCGAGACATCCCTTACACAAATCATGATGCCTTCCATGTTTTCGACTTTTATCATAACTGGCGTAGAGAGCCCTTATGTTACAGATGGGGAGATACGATGTTCCTGACAATCTTAAAATAAGTAGAGGTCTTGTACGATCTCTCACACAGCTTTTAAAAACATACACAGTCCTACGACGATCATCCATTCCATTTACGACTATACGTGCATTCATTTCCTGCTCGGCCCTTCTCAGTTCTTCAAGACCCATATTACACTCAAACTCAATCTTACAATCTGAAGCCAGTTTACGGCACGCTGCACAACCGTCAGCAGCCAAATTTTTTGCGTCCATGTATTTAGCACAGTGAACATATGAGCTAAGACTATTGCTATAAAGCCACAACCACGACCGACGTTTAAATGCTTTCTGTAAATAGATTGAGAATTGAAATTAAGCGTATAAGGTGTGGCACTATGACCCGCAACCCGGAATACTCTGTCAATATCTACGATGAAGTTGTCCATATTGAAGGTTGTACTACTTTGAGAGGCCTGCTTTATACGGCCTAAGATATATTCTATGTCTACAGCCGCCACACGTCTCAACGGCATTACTACCCAAAAATCATCTACGTCCCCATCATCTGATCCGAACCTGAAGGACAACCTCGTCCGGACTTCACGTTCGTCGCGGTTCTGAAGGGCAAACTCAACAATACGTTCAACTACGCGTCGCAGTCCGTTGGTATACAGGGATCCAGGGTCAACCCTAACCACGTACCGATTTCTAGTCAGGGAAGGGGTGGGGGTAGCGGTGCGCACCAACTCGAATGTTATACCATCCTCCACAGTATGAGAAGCTGCTGTGGAGGAAGTACCCGGAACTGAGCAGGAATAATGGGGCATATTTGAGGAAGGTACTATTGTGGGGGTTGTGTCGTAAGACGTAGAGAGTTGGGGCTCTATTATTTAGGGTCTAAAAACCGGCGCAATCCTAGAACGTTTTATACCTGAAGTGGAGGGCTCTTCATCATGCTTCCGAATTGAACTGCCGCATGCTACAGGTGTCGCTGATGAAGGTTCGTCAGCAGGGAAGGATTCTGTAGCTACACGGCCATCGGGTTCAAAAATAGATACATGCGCAATGTGTCGCTAAATACACAATATTGAATCTTATTCGCACAACGTAGAGATGTGTCACAAATTGGGGCATTAGCCAATCAAATGTTCCCGAATCAGCGTAAGGAGTTTCTGGAGGTTTATAAAAAAGCCACATGTCAGCGTTGTGGATATTTGCTTTGTGACCTTCACCCGCGAAACACTTTTAGGGTGCTTCTAAGAACGAATATATTCTCAAACGAACCTGAAACGGTGTATATTCCAGAATGACAAATAGGCTGAAGAAATATTGTGAATTAATAAAAATCTATCAACGATTGCCCCGGGCACTGTAACGGATGTTTGTTAAATGTTACGGAGTAGGGAGAAAAGATGTTGAGAGGTTTTTGCGGGGGCAGGATGCTTATGCACTTCATAAGCCGGTGAGAAAAAGGTTTAAAACGGCCAAGACAACGGCGGCTTCGATTGACTCTATTTGGCAAGATGATTTAACAGACATTCAAAGATATTCCGTGTATAATGATGGTTACCGCTACATCCTATTCATAATAGATGTATTCTCTAGATATCTGGTTAATTCCACTGAAAAATAAATCGCTTGAAACAGATGCTAAAGCGACCAAAACGTTGATGTTAAAAGAAGATAGGGTTCCTGGCTATTTTTGTACAGATATGGGGAAAAATTTATAGGTCGCTCTTTTCAGAACATGCTGACAGAGTTTAATATCAGTTACTACATTAGCAGTTCTATACATAAGGCCTCTTTAGCTGAAAGAGTTCAACTTACCATAAATGAACGCATGCATCGCTTTTTACACATAAAAACACCTACAGATATATAACGCTCTCAGTTCATTGGCTTCATCATACAACCGTTCACACCATCGTACGATTGGCACAACGCCTAACGAAGTTTTAGAAAGAGGTGCGCTGAAAGAGGTGAGAAGAGATGGAGCGCCGCCACCACACTCAACACATTTCAAAATCACTGAGTATGTAAGGCTATCACGTTCGGGAAATAAATTCGCGAAGGGATTTGAGCAAGGATGGACACGTGAGATTTTTAAAGTTCGTGCTATGAGACCTAAAGGCGAGATAATGATGTATTACGGTGAAGATTTGAATGGGGAAGAGATCGCTGGAGGCTTTTACCGCGAGGAGTTGCAGAAAGTGACATTTAATTTAGGAAAAAGTGTTTTTAAAATTGAAAAAATTTTAGGCAGGAAAGGTTCAGGAAAGAGAAGAATGTACCTGGTGAAATGGCTGGGTTACCCAGAAAGCTTCAATACGTATATAA
The DNA here is from genome assembly GCA_023014485.1 of Bathynomus jamesi. NCBI lineage: Eukaryota > Metazoa > Arthropoda > Malacostraca > Isopoda > Cirolanidae > Bathynomus > Bathynomus jamesi. Next base: position 53,318 of record JAJOZX010001460.1, read on the forward strand.
AAGCTGCTGCAATAATGAAGCTTAATTAGTATGCAACATGGCTCCTAGCCACTTCTATGTCACACTCTCGTCCTCTTCTCTCTCTGTACATCCTAACAACATCCTGGCCAACTTTGTAACAGAACTCCACAGACCCATTGAATTGGAGCGTAATTCGTATGAGGTGGGTTTATGTGAGCTCCAGTTAGCAACCAAATATTAAAGATAAAGAGCTGTTCACAGTTGTGGCTGAGGGCCGATATAGCGCAGCTCTCCAAAGAGATACCTTTCACGAGGTACAGCATGACTTGTCCAGCTTAATGTATCAGTGGAAGATGGAGAAATTGGGTAAAAGCTACCCATCCCCAGACATGTGCAATATCGTACAGCGTCAATTTGTTGGGGACACCCAGGCACGCCTGCTGCGCATTGCACACATCCCCAACCATAGAGGGAAAAATTTGAGCATTACATATGACCAGCCCCATTATGTGAATGTTGCGACTAATCTATTAACCAACATCTCGATATATATAAGAACGATTGAGGGAAAAAATTTCCCATTCGGTGATGGGAGCTTAACAGTAAGCTACACTTTCGTCGTTTATAATGACCCGAAGGCCATTCACAGTTTATCGAGGGGTGAGATGTCAGCGTGGGAGTTGGCTTGGATCCATTTTTCGACCATAATAGCACCGCTGTCCCACTGTTGAAGAGGGATGCTAGATACCTAGGGAGGAAGGCGTTACAATCAGGTTTTAACGCGGCAGAAGACATAATGGGTAGAACTAAACCTAAAGAAGCTAAAAAAACATTTAAAACGTACACGGGACGAAATACAGGTACTGCTCTGAATTTACAGGGGTAGAGGTTCGACCTCTTTCGACCATGGCTGAGGCCGGAATCTAAAAATGTTAAGAAGGCAAGGGGCCTCTGCCCCCTCCCCGCAGCAAGGCTGCTAACACGGGAGTCCTAATGAAGTGCTATCATGAAGTGACTTAATCAAGAAGTCCAATGAAGAAGTCTAATGAAGAAGTGCTGTAATTTTACAAGTACATGTATAATATAAACTTAAATGTTTTGGGGGAGGACAGTTGAAGGTTAAATTTCCCCCCTTTTTAAACACATGATCAGATGTTTTGAAAGATTTCAACTAAAAAAAATAAAAATAAAACTAATTTGTATTTTTCGCCGAGTCTACATTTATGAAGGCGATATCATTTCGTAATAGTACACATAAGTACAAATTAAGTACACGACTGAGTACGTATTAATTTTTGTTCATTACAATTACGATTACAATTATGGATTACTTCACATTCGCTTATGATTGTTCATTACAGTTCTATTAAAGTACATTCTTACATTATAAATTAAATCATTACATTTAATTACAGTTTAATTGAAGTACATTACAAGTTATTATTAATTACAGTTTCATTAAAGTATATTACGTTATATTAAATTAAAGTATTACAGTTAATTACAATTAAACAGTTACTATAACTTTGTTTTGTTTTACAGTGTTTCATATTAATAGACAATTTAGATGTTAGAAATATAATACAAAGTACATGGCACACATGATATAGATTTATATAAAACATAACGTGTTACATTATATTATAATATGTTATAAATTTTGGAATCAGAGCGAACGGAGATATTTTATCTTTGAGGCGCTCGAATCTGTCGTCGTGAGCGGAATTCAATCTCTTAGCCTCAGCATTTTTGAATATCCTGAGGGGTGAACGCACTTGGAAAAAAATAATAAAAAAAACAATACGAGAACGTATTTGTGCGTTTTCGAGCGAATGAGAAAAAAATGAATATTTAATAAAATTTATATAGGATAATGATCAAGGGGAATTAATGACGGGAAAAAGTGACGTATGGATGAATATGGTTGAATAATAATGTTTATACTACATAACACCACAACCTTATTACTAAAGAATTTACCAAACATTGAATACGGAAGATGTCCAAATACTAAGAACGTGATGCAGTGTACAAAGTATGGGAAACTTAAAGAGAATAAAGTTATTTTATGACGTCATAGTGTATAAGCCATTATTAGAGAAGATGAATTAGAGAAATACAGTAATGAATAAAGAAGTATAAATCGAAATTCTATCCAAAATTCGCTTAGGCGATTTTGGTTTCTTATGTAAAAATGAACATTCAAACATAAAACTATAAGAACATAAGTACTGCATGAAGACAATGAATCCATATAATGATGGTGTAGGAATTGTTCATTGTTCACTTTTTAGAGTATTTCCCCCTCCAAAATGGTATTAATACAATAATATAATACAATTAATACAATATAATACAATTGAGAAAATAACATCGTAAGTAATTCAAGTTAGATGACGACATTCTTTACAATACAAATTTTATACAGAACGAGTTCGGGTAGTTGAGTACAATGCAGAGTAATCAAATTTTTAACATGACACTCGCTTAGAGGGCTATGATAAAATATAAAAATTCAAAGATTAAAACTTTACTTTTAGACAAACAATTAAGTTAGAGAAAGAATGATATTGTTAAATTTTTTTTTTAAAAAAATTTATTTTTCTGTGGGGTAAATTACATTCATAATGAATAGGTAAAAATGAAAAACATAAATTTTAAAGTTCATGGATTTTTCGAGGCTTCCATGATAGTACAATTGATAAACCAATTTTATTGACTATTGTAGGTAAAAAATCGAATTACGTAATGGATGATTATAGACCTGTGGTCTAGTGTGTATTTTGGTGTATTCGGTGCAAAGTGTGTATTTTACAATTTCGAGGGACAGATTAGCTGATAGGATTGTTGAAGTAACTGAATATTCAATGATTTTAGCATAAGGTTTGTATATATATATATATATATATATAGTGTGCATACATGCATTTTTATTGACTGTTGTAGGTACAAATCGAATTACGTAGTGGATGATGTATAGACCTGTGGTCAAATGTGTATTTATGTTTATTGGGTACAAAGTGTGTATTTTATAATTTCGAGACACAGATTAGCTGAGAGGATTGTTAAATTAACTGTATAAATGCATGAGCGAGAATTTATATAAAGTAAGCAATAATTATTATGTATTATGAAGATAATGTTTGCATACGCGTTTTAATGCAAAAGTGACTGGAGGGACGGAACGTAAATGAATTCGAATGTGTCAAAAGTAATAAAATTCAATTAGGATTATAGATTTTACATAATTAATCAGTTACACGTATAAGGTAATTAAAAAAACGAACTTAGAGGAACTTACAATTAATGAAAGTACATCTCACGGTTTTAAAATTGAATTTTGAAGATGGAATTAAATTCGACTACGACAATTACTCAGTATTAATCGAATTAAAAAAATACAAAAAATATAAAGTTTGAAAATAGAAATCAATGATAAACTATAATAAACTAAGCATATAATATTCTTAAAAATAAAAAAACAGAACTTAACATAAACGGAGGTTATGTTCCATAGTACAAAAGAGGAATTAACCATGGTTGAACCATTTCTCCGGTTGTCACTGGGTTCAACTGGGGTTGGGGTGTTAAAATAAAAATGAAGTAAAAAAACAAAGTTTGGAGTACTACATTCGGGGGAATTGAGTGACTAAGCGGGGGGTATAAGTCTGAAATTGACAATTACATCTTTCGTGAGAACTTTGCTCTTTTTTTTTTTTTTTAAAAAGATTGCTTGTCACACTACTTAGAACAAAAAATTAAAAGAGTTCAACAAACGGAGGGACGGCATGTTCCTCATATACATTACAATAATTACGAAAATCGTTACAAACAATTGTAAAAACTATGTTGGTCACAAATAATGAATTACATAACTATATATTTATATACGTAAAACTGGCATGAAAAGAAAAGACAAATCGGTCAATTTCCTTCTCACAAAAAGAAAAAAGGTTAAACTAAAGACGCAACCCGGTCAATTCAGGTTGAATTAAATTCTCTTTTACAACACAAAAAAAGGTTGAATTAAATTCTTAGATTACATTTTCTTAAATTAAATTCTCTTAAATTACAAAGGAAAAGTTGAATTCAATTGACTGCATTGAAATAACTCGGGACTTGTAATAAAAATGACTTGGGACTCGAAATAAAAATGACTCGGAATAAATCTCTCTGACATGGAATAAATCTCTCTGACTTGGAATAAATCTCTCTGACTTGAAATAAATCTCTCTGACTTGGAATAAATCTCTCTAACTTGGAATAAATCTCTCTGACTTCAAATAAAACGCTCTGACTTCAAATAAAACTCTGACTTCAAATAAAACTGACTTGAACTCTATCAAGTATTCTGAAACTGAAAATGAAACTTAACTGTCTAACTTGAACGCTTGTCAAGTATTCTGAAACTTAAACTGTCTAACTTGAACGCTTGTCAAGTATTCTGAAACTTAAACTCTCACACTTGAATGCTTGTCAAGTATCTTGAAACTTAAACTGTCTAACTTGAACGTTTGTCAAGTATCTTGAAACTTAAACTGTCTAACTTGAACGCTTGTCAAGTATCTTGAAACTTAAACGGTCTAACTTGAACGCTTGTCAAGTGAAGATTAACTGAAAATGGAATGACTGCACTTGATCTTTATCAAGTCGAGACGATTAACCTTTATTTTGGTTGACCCTCTTGGTGCAACCTTCTGACTTGAAAAACTGACTTCAAAAAATGACTTCAAAAAATGACTTCAGAAAATGACTTCAAAAAATGACTTCAAAATTACTTCAAGTATCTTTATAAATCTCTGGGGTTTGTTTGTCCCTTTTGGTTACAACCAACTGAAACTGTCTGAAAACTGAAAATGGAACTTGAAACTGCTTCAAGTAACTCTATAACTCTATAAACTCTCTCTAAACTCTCTCTCTCTTAATTTGCAAGTCAATTCAATTCAATAATTTGAAAAAAATTTGCAAACAAAAATATAAAATGTAAACAACATTTCACTCTAATGTACACGAAGGTACGATACTATTATGTTTGATACATAAAATAAAATTATTCTATACTGAATATAACAGTGAAAATAACTCTGAAATTAACTCTCTGAAATTAACTCTCTCTGAAATTAACTCTCTTTGAAATTAACTCTCTTTGAAATTAACTCTCTTTGAAATTAACTCTTTGAAATTAACTCTTTGAAATTAACTCTCTTTGAAATTAACTCTCTTTGAAATTAACTCTCTTTGAAATTAACTCTCTTTGAAATTAACTCTCTTTGAAATTACTGTTTCAATAAAAACAAATGTATCACTGGTGTATGGAATGTTCACTGTGTTTCTTGTGAATTCTGACGTGATACTCATTATTAACTGTTAATAATAGTGACTTTTCAAATGTTTATAAATTACTTAAAAAAACAAACTGTACTTAACAAAATTTTCTATGGGGAAATCCTTGAGACGTGTCCTGAAGACGTCTTGCTGGGTACTTCTTCTTGGATGAAAACTAGGCGTGGAGAACTTGGAGTCGTGACACACCGGTTCAAGGGTGGATGTTACGAACTGGAAGTCGTGACACGCCGGTCAAATGGTTTTATCCTGATGCAGGGTAATTTCTATCTTGGCCAGAGAGTGGCCACTTGTTAAAATCTTCTTGTTAAAATCTTCTTGTAAAAATCTTCTTGTAAAAATCTTCTTGTTTTTAAAATCTTCTTGTTTTTAAAATCTTCTTGTTTTTAAAATCTTCTTGTTTTTAAAATATTCTTCTTAAAATATTCTTCTAATCCTGGTTAAGGGTCGCCACAATGTTAGACCCCATATCTTCTTCTTCTTCTTATCCTGGCAGGGTCGCCACAATGTTAACCCCTCCGTCTATGGCCCTGAGTCGGTTCGGAATCGACGGGGGTTCTGGTTAGGAGGCAAGCAACGGATATTTCTTCTATAACATTCTAATTCTTTTCGGTCGCCTCTTGTTAAACTCTTGGCTACAGACTAGTCAGACTGTTATGCCAATATCTTACTTAACTGACTAAGTTCTGAAGAGAGCACGGCTCGAAGGGAAAAATAAAAAGTTTCTCTTACGGTAATTTACTTCTTAAAAATATACAGGTACTGCTCTGAATTTACAGGGGTAGAGGTTCGACCTCTTTCGACCATGGCTGAGGCCGGAATCTAAAAATGTTAAGAAGGCAAGGGGCCTCTGCCCCCTCCCCGCAGCAAGGCTGCTAACACGGGAGTCCTAATGAAGTGCTATCATGAAGTGACTTAATCAAGAAGTCCAATGAAGAAGTCTAATGAAGAAGTGCTGTAATTTTACAAGTACATGTATAATATAAACTTAAATGTTTTGGGGGAGGACAGTTGAAGGTTAAATTTCCCCCCTTTTTAAACACATGATCAGATGTTTTGAAAGATTTCAACTAAAAAAAATAAAAATAAAACTAATTTGTATTTTTCGCCGAGTCTACATTTATGAAGGCGATATCATTTCGTAATAGTACACATAAGTACAAATTAAGTACACGACTGAGTACGTATTAATTTTTGTTCATTACAATTACGATTACAATTATGGATTACTTCACATTCGCTTATGATTGTTCATTACAGTTCTATTAAAGTACATTCTTACATTATAAATTAAATCATTACATTTAATTACAGTTTAATTGAAGTACATTACAAGTTATTATTAATTACAGTTTCATTAAAGTATATTACGTTATATTAAATTAAGTATTACAGTTAATTACAATTAAACAGTTACTATAACTTTGTTTTGTTTTACAGTGTTTCATATTAATAGACAATTTAGATGTTAGAAATATAATACAAAGTACATGGCACACATGATATAGATTTATATAAAACATAACGTGTTACATTATATTATAATATGTTATAAATTTTGGAATCAGAGCGAACGGAGATATTTTATCTTTGAGGCGCTCGAATCTGTCGTCGTGAGCGGAATTCAATCTCTTAGCCTCAGCATTTTTGAATATCCTGAGGGGTGAACGCACTTGGAAAAAAAATAATAAAAAACAATACGAGAACGTATTTGTGCGTTTTCGAACGAATGAGAAAAAAATGAATATTTAATAAAATTTATATAGGATAATGATCAAGGGGAATTAATGACGGGAAAAAGTGACGTATGGATGAATATGGTTGAATAATAATGTTTATACTACATAACACCACAACCTTATTACTAAAGAATTTACCAAACATTGAATACGGAAGATGTCCAAATACTAAGAACGTGATGCAGTGTACAAAGTATGGGAAACTAAAGAGATAAAGTTATTTTATGACGTCATAGTGTATAAGCATTATTAGAGAAGATGAATTAGAGAAATACAGTAATGAATAAAGAAGTATAAATCGAAATTCTATCCAAAATTCGCTTAGGCGATTTTGGTTTCTTATGTAAAAATGACAATTCAAACATAAAACTATAAGAACATAAGTACTGCATGAAGACAATGAATCCATATAATGATGGTGTAGGAATTGTTCATTGTTCACTTTTTAGAGTATTTCCCCCTCCAAAATGGTATTAATACAATAATATAATACAATTAATACAATATAATACAATTGAGAAAATAACATCGTAAGTAATTCAAGTTAGATAACGACATTCTTTACAATACAAATTTTATACAGAACGAGTTCGGGTAGTTGAGTACATGCAGAGTAATCAAATTTTTAACATGACACTCGCTTAGAGGGCTATGATAAAATATAAAAATTCAAAGATTAAAACTTTACTTTTAGACAAACAATTAAGTTAGAGAAAGAATGATATTGTTAAATTTAAAAAAAAATTATTTTTCTGTGGGTAAATTACATTCATAATGAATAGGTAAAAATGAAAAACATAAATTTTAAAGTTCATGGATTTTTCGAGGCTTCCATGATAGTACAATTGATAAACCAATTTTATTGACTATTGTAGGTAAAAAATCGAATTACGTAATGGATGATGTATAGACCTGTGGTCTAGTGTGTATTTTGGTGTATTCGGTGCAAAGTGTGTATTTTACAATTTCGAGGGACAGATTAGCTGATAGGATTGTTGAAGTAACTGAATATTCAATGATTTTAGCATAAGGTTTGTATATATATATATATATATATATATATAGTGTGCATACATGCATTTTTATTGACTGTTGTAGGTACAAATCGAATTACGTAGTGGATGATGTATAGACCTGTGGTCAAATGTGTATTTATGTTTATTGGGTACAAAGTGTGTATTTATAATTTCGAGACACAGATTAGCTGAGAGATTGTTAAATTAACTGTATAAATGCATGAGCGAGAATTTATATAAAGTAAGCAATAATTATTATGTATTATGAAGATAATGTTTGCATACGCGTTTTAATGCAAAAGTGACTGGAGGGACGGAACGTAAATGAATTCGAATGTGTCAAAAGTAATAAAATTCAATTAGGATTATAGATTTTACATAATTAATCAGTTACACGTATAAGGTAATTAAAAAAACGAACTTAGAGGAACTTACAATTAATGAAAGTACATCTCACGGTTTTAAAATTGAATTTTGAAGATGGAATTAAATTCGACAACGACAATTACTCAGTATTAATCGAATTAAAAAAATATAAAAATATAAAGTTTGAAAATAGAAATCAATGATAAACTATAATAAACTAAGCATATAATATTCTTAAAAATAAAAAAAAACAGAACTTAACATAAACGGAGGTTATGTTCCATAGTACAAAGGAATTAACCATGGTTGAACCATTTCTCCGGTTGTCACTGGGTTTCAACTGGGGGGGGTGTTAAAATAAAAATGAAGTAAAAAACAAAGTTTGGAGTACTACATTCGGGGAATTGAGTGACTAGCGGGGGTATAAGTCTGAAATTGACAATTACATCTTTCGTGAACTTTGCTCTTTTTTTTTTTTTTTAAAAAGATTGCTTGTCACACTACTTAGAACAAAAAATTAAAAGAGTTCAACAAACGGAGGGACGGCATGTTCCTCATATACATTACAATAATTACGAAAATCGTTACAAACAATTGTAAAAACTATGTTGGTCACAAATAATGAATTACATAACTATATATTTATATACGTAAAACTGGCATGAAAAGAAAAGACAAATCGGTCAATTTCCTTCTCACAAAAGAAAAAGTTAAACTAAAGACGCAACCCGGTCATTCAGGTTGAATTAAATTCTCTTTTACAACACAAAAAAGGTTGAATTAAATTCTTAGATTACATTTTCTTAAATTAAATTCTCTTAAATTACAAAGGAAAAGTTGAATTCAATTGACTGCATTGAATAACTGGACTTGTAATAAAAATGACTTGGGACTCGAAATAAAAATGACTCGGAATAAATCTCTCTGACATGGAATAAATCTCTCTGACTTGGAATAAATCTCTCTGACTTGAAATAATCTCTCTGACTTGGAATAAATCTCTCTAACTTGGAATAAATCTCTCTGACTTCAAATAAAACGCTCTGACTTCAAATAAACTCTGACTTCAATAAAACTGACTTGAACTCTATCAAGTATTCTGAAACTGAAAATGAAACTTAACTGTCTAACTTGAACGCTTGTCAAGTATTCTGAAACTTAAACTGTCTAACTTGAACGCTTGTCAAGTATTCTGAAACTTAAACTCTCACACTTGAATGCTTGTCAAGTATCTTGAACTTAAACTGTCTAACTTGAACGTTTGTCAAGTATCTTGAAACTTAAACTGTCTAACTTGAACGCTTGTCAAGTATCTTGAAACTTAAACTCTAACTTGAACGCTTGTCAAGTGAAGATTAACTGAAAATGGAAAATGACTGCACTTGATCTTTACAAGTCGAGACGATTAACCTTGTTTTTGGTTGACCCTCTTGGTGCAACCTTCTGACTTGAAAAACTGACTTCAAAAAATGACTTCAAAAAATGACTTCAGAAAATGACTTCAAAAAATGACTTCAAAATTACTTCAGTATCTTTATAAATCTCTGGGGTTTGTTGTCCCTTTGGTTACAACCAACTGAAACTGTCTGAAAACTGAAAATGGAACTTGAAACTGCTTCAAGTACTCTATAACTCTATAAACTCTCTCTAAACTCTCTCTCTCTAATTTGCAAGTCAATTCAATCAATAATTTGAAAAAATTTGCAAACAAAAATATAAAATGTAAAAACATTTCACTCTAATGTACACGAAGGTACGATACTATTATGTTTGATACATAAAAGAAATTATTCTATACTGAATATAACAGTGAAAATAACTCTGAAATTAACTCTCTGAAATTAACTCTCTCTGAAATTAACTCTCTTTGAAATTAACTCCTCTTTGAAATTAACTCTCTTTGAATTAACTCTTTGAAATTAACTCTTTGAAATTAACTCTCTTTGAAATTAACTCTCTTTGAAATTAACTCTCTTGAAATTAACTCTCTTGAAATTAACTCTCTTTGAAAATTACTGTTTCAATAAAAACAAATGTATCACTGGTGTATGGAATGTTCACTGTGTTTCTTGTGAATTCTGACTGATACTCATTATTAAACTGTTAATAATAGTGACTTTTCAAATGTTTATAAATTACTTAAAAAAACAAAACTGTACTTAACAAAATTTTCTATGGGGAAAATCCTTGAGACTGTCCTGAAGACGTCTTGCTGGGTACTTCTTCTTGGATGAAAACTAGGCGTGGAGAACTTGGAGTCGTGACACACGGTTCAAGGGTGGATGTTACGAACTGGAAAGTCGTGACACGCCGGTCAAATGGTTTTATCCTGATGCAGGGTAATTTCTATCTTGGCCAGAGAGTGGCCACTTGTTAAAATCTTCTTGTTAAAATCTTCTTGTAAAAATCTTCTTGTAAAAATCTTCTGTTTTTAAAATCTTCTTGTTTTTAAAATCTTCTTGTTTTTAAAATCTTCTTGTTTTTAAATATTCTTCTTAAAATATTCTTCTAATCCTGGTTAAGGGTCGCCACAATGTTAGACCCCATATCTTCTTCTTCTTCTTATCCTGGCAGGGTCGCCACAATGTTAACCCCTCCGTCTATGGCCCTGAGTCGGTTCGGAATCGACGGGGGTTCTGGTAGGAGGCAAGCAACGGATATTTCTTCTATAAACATTCTAATTCTTTTTCGGTCGCCTCTTGTTAAACTCTTGGCTACAGACTAGTCAGACTGTTATGCCAATATCTTACTTAACTGACTAAGTTCTGAAGAGAGCACGGCTCGAAGGGAAAATAAAAAAGTTTCTCTTACGGTAATTTTACTTCTTAAAAATTACAGGTACTGCTTTGAATTTACAGGGCTAGAGGTTCGACCTCTTTCGACCATGGCTGAGGCCGGAATCTAAAAATGTTAAGAAGGCAAGGGGCCTCTGCCCCTCCCCGCAGCAAGGCTGCTAACACGGGAGTCCTAATGAAGTGCTATCATGAAGTGACTTAATCAAGAAGTCCAATGAAGAAGTCTAATGAAGAAGTGCTGTAATTTTACAAGTACATGTATAATATAACTTAAATGTTTGGGGGAGACAGTTGAAGGTTAAATTTCACCCCATTTTTAAACACATGATCAGATGTTTTGAAAGATTTCAACTCAAAAAAAAATAAAAAAATAAAACTAATTTGTATTTTCCGTTCCGCGAGTCTACATTTATGAAGGCGATATCATTTCGTAATAGTAACCATAAGTACAAATTAAGTACACGACTGAGTACTTTCTTAATTTTTGTTCATTACAATTACGATTACAATTATGGATTACTTCACTTCGCTTATGATTGTTCATTACAGTTCTATTAAAGTACATTCTTACATTATAAAATAAATCATTACATTTAATTCAGTTTAATTGAAGTACATTACAAGTTATTATTAATTACAGTTTCATTAAAGTATATTACGTTATATTAAATTAACGTATTACAGTTAATTACAATTAAACAGTTTACTATAACTTTGTTTTGTTTTACAGTGGTTTCATATTAATAGACAATTTAGATGTTTAAAATATAATACAAAGTACATGGCACACATGATATAGATTTATTATAAAAACATAACGTGTTACATTATATTATAATATGTTATAAATTTTGGATCAGAGGCGAACGGGAGATATTTTATCTTTGAGGCGCTCGAATCTGTCAGGTCGTGGAGCGGAATTCGATCTCTTAGCCTCAGCATTTTTGAATATTTTGAGGGGTGAACGCAACTTGGAAAAAAATAATAAAAAAAACAATACGAGAACGTATTTGAGCGTTTTCGAACGAATGAGAAAAAATGAATAATTTAATAAAATTTATATAGGATAATGATCAAAGGGGAATTAATGACGGGAAAAATTGACGTATGGATGAATATGGTTGAATAATATTTTTACTACTAACAACCACAACCTTATTACTAAAGAATTTACGCACCAAACATTGAATACGGGAAGATGTCCAAATACTAAGAACGTGATGCAGTGTACAAAGTATGGGAAACGTAAAGAATAAAGTTATTTTATGACGTCATAGTGTAAGTCATTATTAGAGAAGATGAATTAGAGAAATACAGTAATGAATAAAGAAGTATAAATCGAAATTCTATCCAAAATTCGCTTAGGCGATTTGGTTTCTTATGTAAAAATGAACATTCAAACAACAAACTATAAAACATAGTACTGTGGGCATGAAGACAAGGAAAAATCCATATAATGATGGTGTGAGGAATTGTTCATTGTTTCACTTTTTACAGTATTTCCCCCTCCAAAATGTAATTAATACAATAATATAATACAATTAATACAATATAATACAATTGAGAAAATAATCGTAAGTATTCAAGTTAGATAACGACATTCTTTACAATACAAAAATTTTATACAGAACGAGTTCGGGTAGTTGACTACATGCAGAGTAATCAAATTTTTAACATGACACTCGCTTAAGGGCTATGATAAAATTAAAAATTCAAAGATTAAAACTTTACTTTTAGACAAACAATTAAGTTAGAGAAAGAATGATATTGTTAAATTTAAAAAAAATATATATAATTTTTCTGTGGGGGAAAATTACATTTAATGAATAGGTAAAGTGAAAACATAAATTTTAAAGTTCATGCATTTTTCGAGGCTTCCATGATAGTACAATTGATAAACCAATTTTATTGACTATTGTAGGTAAAAAATCGAATTACGTAATGGATGATGTATAGACCTGTGGTCTATGTGTATTTGGGTGTATTCGGTGCAAAGTGTGTATTTTACAATTTCGAGGGACAGATTACATGATAGGATTGTTCAAGTAACTGAATATTCAATGATTTTAGCATAAGGTTTGTATATATATATATATATATAGTGTGCATACATGCATTTTTATTGACTGTTGTAGGTACAATCGAATTACGTAGTGGATGATGTATAGACCTGTGGTCAAATGTGTATTTATGTTTATTGGTACAAAGTGTGTATTTATAATTTCGAGACACAGATTAGCTGAGAGGATTGTTAAATTAACTGTATAAATGCCTGAGCGAGAATTTATATAAAGTAAGCAATAATTATTATGTATTATGATGATAATGTTTGCATACGCGTTTTAATGCAAATGTGACTGGAGGGACCGAACGTAAATGAATTCGAATGTGTCAAAAGTAATAAAATTCAATTAGGATTATAGATTTTACATAATTAATCAGTTACACGTATTAGGTAATTAAAAAAAACGAACTTAGAGGAACTTACAATTAATGAAAGTACATCTCACGGTTTTAAAATTGAATTTTGAAGATGGAATTAAATTCGACTACGATAATTACTCAGTATTAATCGAATTAAAAAAAATATAAAAAATATAAAGTTTGAAAATAGAAATCAATGATAAACTATAATAAACTAAGCATATAATATTCTTAAAAATAAAAAAAAACAGAACTTAACATAAACGGAGGTTATGTTCCATAGTACTAAAGAGGAATTAACCATGGTTGAACCATTTCTCCGGTTGTCACTGGGTTCAACTGGGGTTGGGGTGTTAAAATAAAAATAAAATAAAAAAACAAAGTTTGGAGTACTACATTCGGAGGAATTGAGTGACTAAGCGGGGGGTATAAGTCTGAAATTGACAATTACATCTTTCGTGAGCAGTTTGCTCCTTTTTTTTTTAAAAAAAAAGATTGCTTGTCACACTACTTAGAACAAAAAATTAAAAGAGTTCAACAAACGGAGGGACGGAATGTTCCTCATATACATTACAATAATTACCAAAATCGTTACAAACAATTGTAAAAACTATGTTGGTCACAAATAATGAATTACATAACTATATATTTATATACGTAAAACTGGCATGAAAAGAAAAGACAAATCGGTCAATTTCGTTCTCACAACAAGAAAAAAGGTTAAATTAAAGACGCAACCCGGTCAATTCAGGTTGAATTAAATTCTCTTTTACAACACAAAAAAAGGTTGAATTAAATTCTTAGATTACATTTTCTTAAATTAAATTCTCTTAAATTACAAAGAAAAAGTTGAATTCAATTGACTGCATTGAAATAACTTGGGACTTGTAATAAAAATGACTTGGGACTCGAAATAAAAATGACTTGGGACTCGAAATAAAAATGACTCGGAATAAATCTCTCTGACATGGAATAAATCTCTCTGACTTGGAATAAATCTCTCTGACTTGAAATAAATCTCTCTGACTTGGAATAAATCTCTCTAACTTGGAATAAATATCTCTGACTTCAAATAAAACTCTCTGACTTCAAATAAAACTCTCTCACTTCAAATAAAACTGACTTGAACTCTATCAAGTATTTTGAAACTGAAAATGAAACTTAACTCTCTAACTTGAACGCTTGTCAAGTATTCTGAAACTTAAACTGTCTAACTTGAACGCTTGTCAAGTATTCTGAAACTTAAACTGTCTAATTTGAATGCTTGTCAAGTATCTTTTAACTTAAACTGTCTAACTTGAACGCTTGTCAAGTATCTTGAAACTTAAAATGTCTAACTTGAACGCTTGTCAAGTATCTTGAAACTTAAACTATCTAACTTGAACGCTTGTCAAGTGAAGATTAACTGAAAATGGAAAATGACTGCACTTGATCTTTATCAAGTGGAGACGATTAACCTCTGTTTTGGTTGACCCTCTTGGTGCAACCTTCTGACTTGAAAAACTGACTTCAAAAAAATGACTTCAAAAAATGACTTCAAAAAATGACTTCAAAAAATGACTTCAAAATTACTTCAAGTATCTTTATAAATCTCTGGGGTTTGGTTGTCCCTTTTGGTTACAACCAACTGAAACTGTCTGAAAACTGAAAATGGAACTTGAAACTGCTTCAAGTAACTCTATAACTCTATAAACTCTCTCTAAACTCTCTCTCTTAATTTGCAAGTCAATTCAATTCAATAATTTGAAAAAAATTTGCAAACAAAAATATAAAATGTAAACAACATTTCACTCTAATGTACACGAAGGTACGATACTATTATGTTTGATACATAAAAGAAAATTATTCTATACTGAATATAACAGTGAAAATAACTGAAATTAACTCTCTGAAATTAACTCTCTCTGAAATTAACTCTCTTTGAAATTAACTCTCTTTGAAATTAACTCTCTTTGAAATTAACTCTTTGAAATTAACTCTTTGAAATTAACTCTCTTTGAAATTAACTCTCTTTGAAATTAACTCTCTTTGAAATTAACTCTCTTTGAAATTACTGTTTCAATAAAAACAAATGTATCACTGGTGTATGGAATGTTCACTTTGTTTCTTGTGAATTCTGACTTGATACTCATTATTAACTGTTAATAATAGTGACTTTTCAAATGTTTATAAATTACTTAAAAAAACAAACTGTACTTAACAAAATTTTCTATGGGGAGATCCTTGAGACGTGTCCTCAAGTCGTCTTGCTGGTTACTTCTTCTTGGATGAAAACTAGGCGTGGAGAACTTGGAGTCGTGACACACCGGTTCAAGGGTGGATGTTACGAATTGGAAGTCGTGACACGCCGGTCAAATGGTTTTATCCTGATGCAGGGTAATTTCTATCTTGGCCAGAGAGTGGCCACTTGTTAAAATCTTCTTGTCAAAATCTTCTTGTTAAAATCTTCTTGTAAAAATCTTCTTGTAAAAATCTTCTTGTTTTTAAAATCTTCTTTTTTTTAAAATCTTCTTGTTTTTAAAATCTTCTTGTTTTTAAAATATTCTTAAAATATTCTTCTAATCCTGGTTAAGGGTTGCCACAATGTTAGACCCCATATCTTCTTCTTCTTCTTATCCTGGCAGGGTCGCCACAATGTTAACCCCTCCGTCTATGGCCCTGAGTCGGTTCGGAATCGACGGGGGTTCTGGTTAGGAGGCAAGCAACGGATATTTCTTCTATAACATTCTAATTCTTTTCGGTCGCCTCTTGTTAAACTCTTGGCTACAGACTCGCCAGACAGTTATGCCAATATCTTACTTAACTGACTAAGTTCTGAAGAGAGCACGGCTCGAAGGGAAAAATAAAAAGTTTCTCTTACGGTAATTTACTTCTTAAAAATATACAGGTACTGCTCTGAATTTACAGGGGTAGAGGTTCGACCTCTTTCGACCATGGCTGAGGCCGGAATCTAAAAATGTTAAGAAGGCAAGGGGCCTCTGCCCCCTCCCCGCAGCAAGGCTGCTAACACGGGAGTCCTAATGAAGTGCTATCATGAAGTGACTTAATCAAGAAGTCCAATGAAGAAGTCTAATGAAGAAGTGCTGTAATTTTACAAGTACATGTATAATATAAACCTAAATGTTTTGGGGGAGGACAGTTGAAGGTTAAATTTCCCCCCTTTTTAAACACATGATCAGATGTTTTGAAAGATTTCAACTAAAAAAAATAAAAATAAAACTAATTTGTATTTTTCGCCGAGTCTACATTTATGAAGGCGATATCATTTCGTAATAGTACACATAAGTACAAATTAAGTACACGACTGAGTACGTCTTAATTTTGGTTCATTACAATTACGATTACAATTATGGATTACTTCACATTCGCTTATGATTGTTCATTACAGTTCTATTAAAGTACATTCTTACATTATAAATTAAATCATTACATTTAATTACAGTTTCATTGAAGTACATTACAAGTTATTATTAATTACAGTTTCATTAAAGTACATTACGTTATATTAAATTAAAGTATTACAGTTAATTACAATTAAACAGTTACTATAACTTTGTTTTGTTTTTACAGTGTTTCATATTAATAGACAATTTAGATGTTAGAAATATAATACAAAGTACATGGCACACATGATATAGATTTATATAAAACATAACGTGTTACATTATATTATAATATGTTATAAATTTTGGAATCAGAGCGAACGGAGATATTTTATCTTTGAGGCGCTCGAATCTGTCGTCGTGAGCGGAATTCGATCTCTTAGCTTCAGCAATTTTGAATATCTTGAGGGGTGAACGCACTTGGAAAAAAATAATAAAAAAAACAATACGAGAACGTATTTAAGCGTTTTCGAACAATGAATCCATATAATGATGGTGTAGCAATTGTTCATTGTTCACTTTTTACAGTTATATATATATATATATATATATATATATATATATATATATATATATATATATATATATATATGCACTAGAATCACAAAATAACACGTGACCTTACTAATAAGCAAACAACCACAAGGAAAAGGAAACACAAAGTCCGATATATATATATATATATATATATATATATATATATATATATATATACATATATAATGAGATATGGAACTGTGACCGTAGAAGAAGATATCAAAATGGAGATGGTTTTGTTAAAATGGAAAGAAAGTGAAACGTAAATTAAAATCAAACACTTGAAATTGAACTTTTGTGCAGAAAACAAATATTAAAATCTTAAAAATAAGAGGTAATTCGACTTTTCAGATTTTTTTTCTAGGTTCAGTATTTTTACAAAGGTAGGTATTCCACCTGGAGGAGTAGTTTTCTTTAAATTTTATTCTGTTTTGGATTGACAAATAAAGTTTATTTTCGTGTTGAGTCTACTCGTAAACAAAAACAACTATTATTTTAAGTAATTATTCTTCTCTAACTTTTATTCCGATTTTAAACTTACGCGTAAAGTTTTATTTCGTTTATTATTATTATTCTTACGTTATATATACGAGTATATATAACGTAATTATTATTTCTAATCTGGATAAACTGGATTGACCGAGTTGAAATAAAAATCCCACTCTTAGAATCTGCGTCGTTATTAAAGTGCCGAAATTTAATGGGAAAGAAAACTAGGCAACTCTGATCAACATAAAATAAATAGAAAAAGATATATTGATAAAAAAAAAAACAAGCCCGTATATGGAGCGTTTGCGATTCCGGATACTTGTGGTTTTTGGTGCAGTTTGTGGAGAGCGAGTCTGATGTAGTACGAATGTAACTGTGATGCGGGTAGGTTTGCGCTGCCTTGAGGAGAAAACACAAACTTACGGTGCATCTTGTTCCTAAAGAATCATGCGCGTACACTGATAATAACCGGAGGTGTTCCGCGATACGAACTAACGAAAACTGCGCGAAAAGAAATATGGATTTGGATATACTTCGGTGTGAGTTAACACGAAGCGGTGCTGCTTTCACTGATGAAGAACTACGTACGGAGGCCTCGCTGGTACATTGAACCCCTGTTTGCTTGGCAAAGCTGCTGCGAGTTGCTCGTAGCCTGAAATGGGAGTATGGGCAGAACGATGTTTTGTGTGGAAAAAATATTTAAATTTTCAGCTTGCTTCCACTTTAGCTGTGACTACAGGTATTTTGCACATGTATTAAGTAAATCTATCACTACATAACCTATCATTATGTATCATTACTCATATATAATAATAATTAAAGAAAATTAAAAATTTTGTCTTAAAATTTTATAATTTTATATTTCTGAAAATCTTATAATTTTGCTATTTTCATCCACTCTCAGATTCTGTAATCGTTAATTTTAAGATTTTACATTTATATAATTTTTAATTTTTAATTTAATAATAAATTCTAAGGTGAAAATATCTTTACAAAAATCGTAATTTTTAATTTTTAAATTTTAATTTTAAGTTTTAATAATTCTACAATTATCCTATGTATTACCCTAATCTTCACATCATGATTAACACATTAAATACTCTGGGTGCGGTCCCCGCTTGACTGCATCTTGGGTATAATTATATTAAATATCATATATCACTCGCCCACATACACCATTCTAATCACCCATTTCTTTGCAAAGGAAACCATAAAAGTTGACTATAGATCTTACAGCTATAATCACAAATTAAAGTTCCTGAGAGAAATATCAGCTTTTGACTGGATTAGAATAACCGAAAGTAACCATGACATTGGAACAAGCATACTTCAAACACTCTCAAGCACACAAATGGATATATTCAACATAAAACTTCCACTTAAAATCAAAAGTAATATCTAAAACAAAATACAACGAAAAATGCACAACTCTCACTCACTGTGCAAGCACTCTCTTTAAATTAAGGAAAAATATTATTACCGAACAAAAATACAAACATTAGTTTAACAGACTTAATGCAGTTATTAAAAAAGCAAGTGCGGATCATTAAACTGAACAACAGAATAAAACTTTTGTTTTCCCTCCTTCGAACGAAATATTGTGATTCCAGTGTACTTTCATACGCTGATTACGAATTTGAAAACAGATATTTTCTATCACCCACCAATTTCAAGAGAAATGCAAATGAAAATTGACAGTTTTTCTTACTCTTTGGTATATTTAATCGTACAAAAAAGAAGAGTACCTTACCTAAAATGTCTTTGCAGCTGATTTTCGCTTATAACTAGTACTAGGGGCTTCTCTTATAAGTGTCCAACAGTAGTTGGGCAACATACTGGGGCCATATCTTCCTTGGTACCGCTTTTCCATGATTGATATATCCTGATGAAATCTTTCACCATGCTCATTGCTGATAGCGCCCAGGTTTGATGGGAAGAAGTCCAGGTGGGAGTGCAGGAAATGCATTTTCAAAAACATATTACATGGGAAGCACTAAGCAATTGCTCCACCAGGGAAACGATTTTCTTATTTGACGTTGCCGAGGGAATTTGTAGTCACTTCTTTAAAAGTTTTCCATGCTGTCTCATTATTTCTCTGATCTGTGGGCCCACAAAAATGCTTTCTCTGATTTTTACTTCGCTGATTCTAGGGAACTTCTGTTTTAGATATAAAAATCCAGGTCCGTCTTTATTCATGACTTTTACAGAATTTTTGATCAAACCAAGTTTGATATGGGAAGGTGGTAAGTAACCTTTTGCTGGATCTACTTGGGGTTGATGGACAACATTTTGTCGAAGTGGCTACTCTTTCTGTATAAAGTGACTCCCCTTAGTTCGGCTGTCCTAATCGCAGAGGAAACAAGAGAACTTTGTGTATCCTAACTGTAAGCCGAGGAGAAGTGCAATCACTTTCAGATCACCACAGATAAGCCAGGAGTGTTTATCACAATCAATATGTTTCAAAAGTAACTGCATATTGTTATATGATTCCTTCAAATGAACTTCATGTGCAGTCGGAACCGAAGGATAGACATTTCAAACTCAACTTTGATGAATCGACAAAAAGCCTCCATTCCTTAGAATTGTGCTCTCGACCAAGTACCTCTATGAGAGCGTTCACATCATTAAATACACTAAATCACTTTCAATAGAGAAAACAATGTGACGCTTACGAAATGATTCCAACCTTTTAATGTAGAACCTAAGAGCTCAGCTTGATTTTTAGATAGATTCAACTAGATTAAATAGATTCTGACAAGCTCATTTAATTCTGACTGAGAAATTAAACGAGGTTCATCCGATGAAGGTGGTTAAAATTGTGTATCCATGTCATCTTACCTGTCCAAAGGTTCATTACGAGATTCATCATCAGGTTCATCATCATCCACAGTCCATGTCTTTGGTGGTTTTGGTACTGGCAAATGGTCACAATGTGAAAGAGGTCGCATGGTTGACACTAAATTAGGATATTGAATCGCTTGTTTACATTTTGAAGACTCTCCACTTATCTTCGTTAAAGAGAAGTAGCAATCAGTTACGTGGTCTCTTTGTTTTCTCCATACCATTGGGACCGCAAAAGGCACTGAAGAATGAATACCATTCAACCACTATATATATATATATATATATATATATATATATATATATATATATATATATATATATATTTAGGAGAAATCCAATGACAAGGAGAAATGTAAATGCCATGAAAAGTCTTCTTTATTGCGCAACGTTTCGAGCAATACGCTCATCTTCAGGCTGTTTAATAACAATGTGAAATTAAAATCAATATTGAATGAAAAACAAACAGAAATTTCTATAACCTATTCGTAAAGACAAATTTTAAAAGACTGAGAAAAGAGGGTTAAGTTCTAAGTTATACAGATTTACATATAAAAATTAAGAAGTTATTTTTAAATACATGTAGTAAATGTGAAATTAATACACTGGAAAAATTACCAATAGTACACTGGAACAATGGAGCTATCTACCTTACACAGCAGTATCCGAGGCCGACTAATTTGAGCAGAGGAAACGGGAACGAAGGATGGCGAGGGAGATAGGGGAAGGAGGGATTATAAGGAATTGGGGAAGGAGGAGGGATCATAGCAAATTGAGAGGGACGGACGATGAGTCAACATTCAGACTAGGGGACAATGCTTTAATGAAAAGGGATTCTAAAATTCTTAGTGAGTTGGGACAAGTATTACAACCAAGAATTTTAAAATTCTTGGTTGTAATACTTGTCCCAACTCACTAAGAATTTTAGAATCCCTTTTCATTAAAGCATTGTCCCCTAGTCTGAATGTTGACTCATCGTCCGTCCCTCTCAATTTGCTATGATCCCTCCTCCTTCCCCAATTCCTTATAATCCCTCCTTCCCCTATCTCCCTCGCCATCCTTCGTTCCCGTTTCCTCTGCTCAAATTAGTCGGCCTCGGATACTGCTGTGTAAGGTAGATAGCTCCATTGTTCCAGTGTACTATTGGTAATTTTTCCAGTGTATTAATTTCACATTTACTACATGTATTTAAAAATAACTTCTTAATTTTTATATGTAAATCTGTATAACTTAGAACTTAACCCTCTTTTCTCAGTCTTTTAAAATTTGTCTTTACGAATAGGTTATAGAAATTTCTGTTTGTTTTTCATTCAATATTGATTTTAATTTCACATTGTTATTAAACAGCCTGAAGATGAGCGTATTGCTCGAAACGTTGCGCAATAAAGAAGACTTTTCATGGCATTTACATTTCTCCTTGTCATTGGATTTCTCCTAAATATTAAATTGAAGCTCTGTAGAAGCAACCCGCATAATTATATATATATATATATATGGGAATGAACTCAGAATGGTTCCCTGAGGTTTTGTATGATACACACAGACCGTGCATGGAACAAGGAACTCTTTTAGGAAAATTAAATCCACTATAGTCCGAATAAGTAATGGTAAATGACAAATACTATAGTTTTTGGTCACTCGCAAAGAGGTCCCAAAAATATAGCTTCCCTCACCAGCTATCTGCAAAGCAGATAGGATCCAGCTTTGGGACAGGATCTAGGGTTTAAAGCAGCCTAGCACAGCTACATTTAGAACCTCAATATACAGGGTGATTCAGCAAAGAGTACATTAAATTGGAGGATGAAATCCTTGGATAATTCTAACCCACAATGTCTCTATGGTAAAATGTCAGATTCTGCATAATGCATAGTTTCCATGTTACAATACATTTAAGATGTTGTATTAATGAGAGTGAATATGAAGTGAAACCCCAGTAGGTTTTTGTAATCATTTATTCACAGATCTCTACAGTGTGACCCCTCTTTGTTACAACCTGAAGGAAATGTTCAAAGTTGCCCCCTTCTGCTTCAATGCAGGCCTGTACAGTGTACACGTCGTACCATTGAATGTCTGACGCGTTCCAGAATGCCTGGACTATGTTTAATTTGCTCGCACCTGTCACGAACGCGTGGCCATAATTCCTCTCGTGTTTGAACCTCTGTATCATACACCAACGTCTTTAAATGGCCCCACAGTTAGAAATCCAAAGGGTTAAGATCTGGGGAGCGGGGTGGCGAGGGAACGGGGCCACCACGCCCTATCCACCTGTTGGGATAAACAGTATCCAGATATTCCCTTGAGGTACAGACACCGATTTTGCGCCATCTGTGAGAGAAAATAATAAAGTTTCACATATCCTCAAACACATTGAACATGGGCATCATTTGTCACACGTAAGACATCCAAACGGTATTCTATCTCCATCCATGTACGCTGCAACATTTCAACGTCAACTCTTGCAACAGCAGCAGCAATTCTGGTCTTTAAATCGTCGATATTGGCTACTGGAGTTGTGTACACGCAGTCTTTTACATAACCCCATAGAAAAAAGTCACAGGGTGTTATGTCCGGTGATCTGGCCGGCCAAGAGATGTCCCCCTCCCCGGCCAATCCACCGATTTGGGAAATGCATGTTAAGGGAATTTCGTACCATTTTCTTAATTTGTGTACACACTGTACAATAATCTGACATCTGACAAGGACCACGTAAAACTTTATTACTTTCTCTAACAGATGGCGCTAAAACGGTATGTGTACCTCGTTTCCTACTATTTTTATTTGAGAGAGGAGTTGTAAAGATAATTGTGTACACCCTGTATATATATATATATATATATATATATATATATATATATATATATATATATAATTATATATATACCGGGTGGCCCCAAAAAAATGGCACCAATTTTGAGAAGTGATATCTCAATAACCACTGCTGCTAGGGACTTAAAAAAACAACCAAATGAAAGATAATTCTTTTCTCTTTAAATACTTATTCTAAGGCTTGATGGTTATAAGCCCATATAATGCCCAAAATTGGCTTCCAAACAAAATATACAAAAAAAAGTTGCGCATTTATATTTATTCCTTGATCCTAATTTTAAATGAAATTTTTCTATTCCAGACCCCTCAAGATGGGATTGAGAGAATCTGATAAGAACATTATACAAGCACTACGTGAAGAAAAAGGATATTCATTAAACAGAATCCTTTACGAATTTCCAAATAGAAATTGGAAAAAAAGAACTGTGGCACATTTTTTACAAAAACTTAAAGAAACCGGCAGCAGTCAACGGCGTCCGGGAAGTGGTCGACCAAAAAGTATTAGAACGCCAGAAAACATTGAAAAAGTAAATGAAATGGTTTTAAGTCAAGAGGAACAACCGGGAACAAGTAAAAGTGAACGTGAAGTTGCGAAAGAAACCGGGATTTCACGTTCATCAGTGCAGCGAATAATTCGAAAAGATCTTGGGTTGAAAACATTTAAGAGGGTGAAGGTTACTGCTTTATCGGAGCCTGTGAAAGAAAGACGTTTCCATCGATGTAAAAATCTATTGCGAAGATTTCGGTCAAATGAGTCTGTGAAAAAAATTTAGTTTTCTGATGAGAAACGATTTGCGGTCGAAACACCACGAAATACCCAAAATGATCGGGTTCGTGCAGCAGTGGCGACAAAAACTCATGTTGACCCAAAACGACTTGCGTGAAAAAAAACACTTTTCAGATTCGATAATGGTTTCCCTTGCAGCGTCATCTGAGAACAAAACATCCATCATTTTTATTCAGCGAGGCGTTAAAATTAACTCAATTTACTACTGTAATGACATTTTGTCTCCAATGTTGTCAGAGATCAAGGAGACGAGCACTGATTTTGTGTTCATGCAAGATGGAGCCCCATCTCATACAGCCAAGGAAACAATAACATTTCTCAATAATAATTGTCCTGGTTTTATCGAACCAAATAATTGGCCACCATGCAACCCAGATCTAAACCCCATTGACTACTTCGTGTGGTCTGCCTTAGAGAGAGAAGTCTACCATGGTCAGAAAATCCGTGATGTGAACCATCTTCGTGAACGAATTCAGGCTGCATGGGAAAATCTCTCACAAGTGACGATCTCGAAGGCAATTTCAAAATGGAGGGCGAGATTACAGGCTGTGGTTGACCATAATGGAGGGCAGATTGAGCCATTTATTGAAAATTAGGTTTAACTTAAAAGGAATAAATATAAATGCGCAACTTTTTTTTGTATATATTTTTTGGAAGCCAATTTTGGGCATTATATGGGCTTATAACCATCAAGCCATAGAATAAGTATTTAAAGAGAAAAGAATTATCTTTCATTTGGTTGTTTTTTTAAGTCCCTAGCTGCAATGGTTATTGAGATATCACTTCTCAAATTTGGTGCCATTTTTTTGGGCCACCCTGTATATATATATATATATATATATATATATATATATATATATTATGATTTACATATGCGATATTTTTTTAATACAGGAAGCAGGGTCCAAGGGCAAATGCCCGCAAAAGTGCCCCCCCCCCCCCAATAGAAGAAGAAGAGAGCCAAAATCAAGGTCCGGGGTTTTCGAGATGCCTAGACACTCTGTGTTTGAAAGATGGGAGGTCATAGATAGGAGGAAAGATGGATTGAGGGAGATTTTTCCAGAGTTGACAGGTTGAGTAGATGAAAGATTGAAAATACCGATTTACTCTTGCATTATACAGTTGGACAGAAAAGAATTAGAAAGTGTAGAAAGTCTGGTACTGTGTGCTCTCCTTAAAGGAGGACGCATGCAGTTAGAGAGCTCAGAAGAGCAATGTCCGTTGTAATAGCGATAGTAAAGAGAGAGTGGGGTAACAGTGCGGCGAAGAGAGAGAGAGAGAGAGAGAGATTGAAGACAATCAGTAAGAGACGGGAAATTGATGAGACGAAAAGCCTTTTATTCTACCCGGTCAAGTACGGTTGTGTGGGCTCAGCCACCCCACACATGAGAAGCATACTCCATACAGGGCGAACAAGACCCCTGTACAGAGACAGCAACTGAGTGGGGGGTGAAGAAATTGCGGAGGCAGTACAGCACACCTAACCTCTTAGAAGCTGTTTTAGAAAAAGAGTATATGTGATCTTTCCAGGAAAGATTACGAGAAAAGGAAATGCCAAGAATGTTAAGAGAAGAGGAAGGATTCAGTTGTGTGTTATTGAAGGTAAGGGGATAGTCGTGTGGAAGATTTTGAAGAGTAGACAGATGGAGGAACTAAGTTTTTGGGGCATTGAAAGCCACAACATTTTCTCTGCCCCGATTAGATATAGCAGAAGGATCAGAGGTCAGGTGTTCCATAGCCGTCCTAGGCGAATCATGAAATGACTGCTGTGAGGGACGCTTTAGGAAGCGGGTGAAGAAGTGAAGACTGGAATCATCGGCATAGAAGTGAATAGGACAGGAAGTTCGAATTAAAAGAACATTAATAAATAAAAGGAAAAGAGTGGGTGACAGGACAGAACCCTGAGGAACATCACCTTTCATAGATTTAGGGGAAAAACAGTGGCCATCTACAACCGCAGCTATAGATCAGCCAGAAATGAAATTAGAGATGAAGGCACAGATAGAAGGATAGAAACAGAAAGAGGGCAGTTTCGAAATTAAAGATTTGTGCCACACTCTATCGAAAGCTTTTGATATGTCTAGCGCAATAGCAAAAGTTTCACCGAAATCCTGAAAGAACGATGACCAAGAGTCAGAGAGATATGCAAGAAGATTACCAGTACTGTAGAGCGTCCCTTGCGGAACCCATACTGACGATATGAAAGAAGATTGTGAGAAGAAAGGTGTTTAAGGATCTTCCTATTAAAGATAGATTCAAAAACTTTGGAAAGGCACGAAATCGAAGCAATTGGACGATAACACTGCCCAACAAAAAAAACGTTTTTGCTGCTGATTTAATTCTAAGACCTGTTTCTGGATAATATTGATGTGCTGATTTCAAAAATCACTTTAGATTTTGTCCATCACATCAGGGTTTCGTGCAATGCAATATGCCTATTTTGGGTGATCCATGAAGGGCGCTTATCAAAATTGATGATTTTTGAGACCTGTTAACAGCTGTTTTGCTGTTCAAATTTTATCTGTGGAATACGCAAATCTGTGCATTAAATCTAAAGGTCATGTACAACATATTAAAATCTTGGGTATCTGTGATTTCCCCAGGTGTGAGCGTGACGTCATGATCTGAGAGAGATTTCCCATTGGCGGAGTGAGAGCAGCCGGTTCCGCTAGTGACGTTACTTGTAAACTTTCAGCAGTTGGGTTGCAATATGAGCATTAAAGTTCACTATCTCAACAGTCATCTGGATAAATTTCCAGAAAATCTTGGTGATGTTAGTGAAGAGCAAGGTGAAAGGTTCCACCAAGATATCAAAGTGATGGAAGAACGATACCAAGGAAGATGGGATACCCATATGATGGCTGACTACTGCTGGAGGGTCTGTATCGAAGGAGTGACATTTCAAAGGAGTGACATAACAAAGGAGTGACATAAATACCGTAACGAAGGAGTGACATAACGAAGGAGTGACAAATCGGAGATAAAATTCAAAGGAGTATAATTATTAAAATTTTATTTTAAAAAACAAAATTTGTTAGAATTGTTAAAATTAAGATTTTATTTAAAAAACTAGAAACCTAACCTAACCTAACCTAACAGTTGCAAGCCTCTCTTCCCTCTGGATTTGTTCTTTCTTCTTTGTTGGTATTTTCGTGTCACTCCTTTGAATTTTATCTCCGATTTGTCACTCCTTTGTTATGTCACTCCTTCGTTATGTCGCTCCTTTGAATTTTATCTCCGATTTGTCACTCCTTTGTTATGTCACTCCTTCGTTATGTCACTCCTTTGAATAGGACCGCTGCTGGAGCCTGCAAAGAGATTGTCTTGACATCTCTCATTCTAGGAAGTCCTATAAGAGAAAATTTATCAGCACTGAAAAGTAAGAAAACAAGAAAAAGACAATGTTAAGAAAACTGGTCCCGTGCTTGCTTTAATATGGATTCATTTTTTGCTTATTTACGTAAACACTTTTAATCACTTTGTGTAAATATTACCATTGTATATTAAAGTTCACTCCCTGCACAATTGTTTACTTTTCCATGCTGATTCTGAGTATGTAAAAACTTATTTTTTGAAAAGAAAAAAAATTGGGCATAACCCTGCCAAAATGCGATATCTCCAAAATATCTGTATTTGATTGCTCGAAAACCTGACGTGATAGGCAAAAACTAAGGTGATTTTTTTAAATCAGCACACCAAAATTACCTAAAAACAGGTGTTAGAATTAAATCAGCAAAATTGGTGTTGGGCAGTGTAATTGGACGGTAGAGAGCGTCACCCTTCTTTGGGACAGGCTAAATGAAAGCGAACTTCCAGCACGAAGGAAAAGTACCAGATGAGAGACAAAGACGAAAGAGTTTGCCTAGGCAGGGTGTCAGCACAGAAGCACAGTTCTTAAGAACAACAGTAAGAACATCATCAGGACCGTACGCCTTCCTAGATTTGAGCCGAGATAGAGCAGAAAAAACATTTTTAGAAGAGATTCTAATTTCAGACATAATAAAGTCGTAGGAGAGAGTTGATGGAGGAACAGCACCGGAATCGTCCAGGGTTGAATTGTAAGCGAAAGTTTGAGCGAAGAGTTCAGCTTTGTCAGGACAAAAGACGGCAACTGTGCCGTCGGAATGGAAAAGAGGAGGGAAAGAAGAGGAAGTAAAGTTGTTGGCGAGGTTCTTAGCTACATGCCAGAAGGAGCGAGAAGAATTAGAAATGGATAGATTTTCACACTTTTGTCGGATGAAGGAATTTTTGGCGAGTCGAAGAACAGATTTTGCACAATTCCGGGCAGAAATATAAAGTGAGTGAGAGTCAGGAGTTGGATGGCGACGGTATCTTCTGAAAGCCTCCTCTCTGTTGCGGATAGCATTAAAACAAGTAAAGTTAAACCAAGTGTTTTTCGCATTAGTAGATGGAATAGAATATGGAATTTACGCCTCCATGCCCGAGAGAATCGCCTCCATGATGTGCTCACCACACTCAGAAGGGCCCCCGTCATGGCAGCAGTAATCATTCCTTGAGAAATAATAGAAGTACTGCCTAACGGCCTCCCAATCAACGGCGACTAAGTGCCAAAGTCGCCTCCTCTTGAGAGGATCCAAAGGCCGGATTGGAGCGATAGAACAGGAAACAGATATGAGATTGTGGTCGGAGGAGGAATTTTTACAGTGACCTCAAAAACAGTCAATTTCTTAAACAACTTCTTTGCAAATATCGGCTGCAATATTTAATAATAATAATAATAATAATAATAATAACAATAATAATAATCTTTATTCAGAAAGAACACATTACATGAGATATACATTACAGCCATATAGGTTTACATAATGTTGGCATTGACGTTTAATTTTGTATTTTTAGTGACAAGCAGTTTAATTACAGCATTCTTATCTGAATATGCCTTTGGGAAGCACGACAGCTTTTCAAGCAAAAGTCTTCGAGATTCATTCCTCTTTTCATGAAGGAAAATAAGAAATATAAATAGAATTAGCAGAAAATAAAATAAAGTTGCATTTAGTTAACTCTGTCATCACAAATGAAAATTGAAATACTCTGAAATAATACAAAAGGAAGAGGTAAATAATACAGTATGATAACAGAAATAATAGAAGGAAAAATGGTAGACAATACGGTCAACAGAACATGTTGAAATACTGATAATAATTAATTTCTAATATTACAAACTAGAAATGATGATACAATCTTAAAGTTACAAAAATACAGATAAATGAAGCATATTACTATATAACTATGGCGTAATATAATGGAAACTTTTAACACCTAATTTATATAGCCTGTGATTGCATCTAATTTAAGGTTGTGAATTTTGCATATATAATAGGTGAATTTCATTGTTCAGGAATATTTACAAGTTGCAATATATATGCAATATATAGACACGGTTTAACATAAATGTTTGATTGTAAATGTGGAATAACCTCTTTGGTTTCGGCGTTCGTATAAGTTTCTATATCGTAGTACTCGGTTATACAACGGCTATTTTTAGGCTTGGCATCTTTCATATAACATACAAGTAGTATAGCCGCAAAAGGTTAGAGTGCAGGAATGTTGTAATGTTGCAAGAGATAATGATCAATGTTGCAAAGGGGGTAGGGTTGCACAGAGGGGTGGGGTATGCAACAACTCAATGCTGCAAAGGCGGGTGGGGGTATGCAAAAACTCAATGTTGCAAAGGGGGTGGGGGTGTTGCAGGTGCAACAAGGGGTCATGAAACTTGGAGGCGGCATTATCCCCCAAGAGAAAGACAGAAGGAGAGAAAGGAAGAGAGGTGTTCACCTGGCTCCTGCCAAGTGCACACTAAGACTTCAGCCGACCCGCCGTCCTCTTATAGACTCCTAATCAGCCAGTTGGCTTAGAAGGAGCCAAGGGGGGGAGGGGTACACCTGAAGGGGTGAGAAGGAAGGGATCTTCGGGGGGAGAAGGGAGGATGACCTTCCCCTAAAGGGGTTGCCTTAGCCTAAGAGAGAAAGGATAGACGGAGGAAGAGGACTTTGGGGGAACAAGATGGGATGTCCTAACCCCCCAAAGGGAAGCTAAGCTAAGTCTTAACCTAAGAAGGGAAGGAGAGAGTTCTTTATTCGACCAAAGTTCGCATCAAACTGCCAGCTCCGAAGCCAAGCGGTCTTATATAGATGATGGTTGAGTTGCCAGATACCATTTTTATTTTAATTTTACAGGTATACATTATTAGGGTGAGTTGCTAGATACCACCATTTATTTTAATTCGTTACCAAAGCATACAGACTCTCTTTTAAGAGAAATTGACAATAAGAAAATGTTTATTAATGAAATAAATAGAATTTGTCTTCTGCAAAAAAAATAATATAATACGTACAATCGTCAAAATAATAGTTCAGACGAAATACACACACACACACACACACACACACACACAGAATTGAACAACTTTCTCCTTACCTTATATATATATATATATATATATATATATAAATATAAATATATAATATATAGAAAGAATCATATTAACTGTGTCTATTTAATTTTGTCATTCCTTATATATATATATATATATATATATATATATATATATATATATATATATATATATATATATATGAATAGAAACGACGTAAATAAGGACCGTCTCTGCACACGGGGAAGAGAAATAACGAATAAATGAAAAATGAGGCGAACCGCCCGGGAATCGAACCCAAGGCCTTCCAATTGCCGGTTGGATGCGCTACCATTACACCACGGACCTCGATCAATCATAAATCGAAATTCTCCTACATAGGGCAGAAACCAATGCCCTGAGAGGGCACCCTCGCAAATCGTGAATATGTGCATTTAACTGCAATGACCACGCAGTATATAAATGAATAGAAACGACGTAAATAAGGAGCGTCTCTGCACACGGGGAAGAGAAATAACGAATAAATGAAAAATGAAGCGAACCGCCCGGGAATCGAACCCAAGGCCTTCCAATTTCATTTATTCGTTATTTCTCTTCCCCGTGTGCAGAGACGCTCCTTATTTACGTCGTTTCTATTCATTTATATACTGCGTGGTCATTGCAGTTAAATGCACATATTCACGATTTGCGAGGGTGCCCTCTCAGGGCATTGGTTTCTGCCCTATGTAGGAGAATTTCGATTTATGATTGATCGAGGTCCGTGGTGTAATGGTAGCGCATCCAACCGGCAATTGGAAGGCCTTGGGTTCGATTCCCGGGCGGTTCGCCTCATTTTTCATTTATTCGTTATTTCTCTTCCCCGTGTGCAAAGACGCTCCTTATTTACGTCGTTTCTATTCATTTATATACTGCGTGGTCATTGCAGTTAAATGCATATATATATATATAAACGGATTTTCACCTTAAAGTGAATTAAAACAATATTAACATTAAAAAATTCACTAAACAATTGGATTAGCAAAAGAAATCGTTCCATTAACATATTCTCAAATCTATACACACACACACACACACACACACACACCTCTGTATATATTATGTGAATGAAAATCAGAAAAATGACAAAAGTATATTAATAAAGCAAATTAATTTTCTCCTTTTAAGAGAATCAGTTATTAAAACCAATATTAACAATATAAGAAACTAATTATTTAAACGCCGTTCTATTTACTTTCTTTCAGTTATCAAAGCGAATCCCAATATTAACTCTTAGAATGTTTTGTTTTAACATTGTGTTGAGACGAGGAGTGAACGGAGCAGGTAAGCAAAAGATCCAGCAAAAAGGTCCAGCCCGAGGCCTTTTAAAACCACAAACTGGCGAGAAGGAATTTGGGTTGAACTTTCTCTCTCTCAAAGACTCGAATCCTCCTCTTCTCGCTCTCCATGCGTTTGTCTTGTAAATAAAAAATGTTTTATATTTTATCAACTCCGTTATTTTTATTTACACGTAATTTCTATGGTTATATTCATAGATAACATCTCTGTTATTGAATTGGAAAGATATATTATTATTATTATTATTATTATACATTTTTCAAAAATTAACACACACACACACACACACAAACACACACACACACACACAGAGAAAGTTTTGTTTATTCTTTTCTTTTTAAAAATATAAGTAAAGGAATGGAAATATTTACACACACACACACACAATATATATATATGCTGGTGGTACAAATTACAATAGTAATAATGATAGCTAACTCCTTTTCGCCGAATTGCAATGGTCAAGCTTTTCACTCCGCCTTAGACCCACAGTTTAACGTGGAAACCGAACTAAACTGCAGCACGGGCGGGGAGAAATTGCACGGGGTGCATTACTTATTGTGGTAGTTCTTGTCCTTGCATGTAATGAACAGCTTCAGAGTTCATTTACACCATACGTACACTTATCTCGTGTACACAGTTAGTAGGAAATAAAACGTGCCAATGAAACTCTAGACTCATTTAAAATACAGAATTCATTCACACCAGGCGTACACCTATCTCGTGTATGTATATATATATATATATATATATATATTAGAGAGAGAGAGAGAGAGAGAGAGAGAGAGAGAGAGAGAGAGAGTTTTGTTTATTCTTTTTTTTTTTTTTAAATAAATAAAGGAATGGATATATTTATAATTTCTTTATTATAAAATCCTCTCGATTACATTAGTGATTATTGATCCGTGAATAGTGTGGCTGCAAAATGTGATATGCACAAAGACAATTTGTGCTTATCAATGTAGATTTTTCTATGTAGTAATAATAACAATAACTAACTCCTCGCCGAATTGTAACAATGGTTAAGCTTTTCACTCTGCATTAGACCTACAGTTTAACGTGGAATCCGAACTAAGCTCCAGCACTGGCGGGGTGGTTATTTATTCACACATCTATGCGAGAAGTAAAAATCCACAAGTCAGGAATCTTGTGAAAGCTGTGTTTAGTATGGTTGCCAAATAATTCACCTGAAAAATTGAGGATCAATTTAGTATGGGCACAAAATAACTTGCAACCGAAATTTGAAACTCAATTTAGTATAGACGCAAAATAACTTGCAACCGAAAATGGAGACTCAATTTAGTATGGACGCAAAATAATAAAATGTTGTTGTGAACAATATCGCATAAAGGGGTGGGTGGGGAAAACCAAGTATTGTCGTAAATATTGACATGGTAAAGACAGCAAGGGGTAATACGAGCAATAAATCTGCGAAAAAATCCGAGAATAAGATGGGTGCAAAATATCATATGCACAAACTTTTAAGTACTTAGGGTATCCATTTATCTGCCAACCAATGATTCGCGGATTCCTCCGCAAATAGATCATTCTTAAAAAACACACAAAGAAGCTTTCGTTAGCTACACTATCAAACACAATTTTATAATAATTTCCTTTTCAAACGGTTTATTCTTATATACATATATCGATGAATTTACGCATACATTTTTAATTAGCTATACGTTTTGGACAGGCTTCAACAAAAGAAGTACAGCGTTACCGGTTTTAAACAGATATTTTAGGAACTTACCCAAAGATATATTGTAAAAAATGAAAATACTTATTCCAAGGCTGTTTGTGTTCAGAAATACATCTCGTCAGGGAATGATTGCACACTATTTCACATCATAATTTCATCGAGATAATTCAAGCTCATATACAGGACCTACATTGTCTATAAGATCTGTGGCGCGTGGAACATGCGGCCTTCAGAAGATGTGAACATCTGCTCTGTGGATCAGTTCAAGAAAATGGATAGGCCGAACCTTGGGATGTAGGATTTTTTTCCATGGAACCGTAACCACTGATACATCCTCAGTACGGATTGCAATACTTATTGAGGTACTTTTTTTCCTTTTATCTCCCTCATGTACACCTCCCTCATTGTGCCCGACAACAAAGAAACTCATTATAATTTTGTTGCAAGAAGATGCAAAAGTGTAATGACAAAGAACAGCTTCAGAGTTCATTCACACCACGCGTACACGTATCTGGTGTACGCAGTGTACACCTTCCACATTGTGTCCGACAACACAGAAGCTCTTTCCAAAATTGTTGCAAGAAGATGCAAAAAGTGTAATGAAAAAGAACAGCTTCAGAGTTCATTTACACCATGCGTACACTTATCTGGTGTAGGCAGTGTACACCTTCCACATTGTGTCCGACAACACAGAAGCTCTTTCCAAAATTGTTGCAAGAAGATGCAAAAAGTGTAATGAAAAAGAACAGCTTCAGAGTTCATTTACTCCATGCGTACACTTATCTGGTGTAGGCAGTGTACACCTTCCACATTGTGTCCGACAACACAGAAGCTCTTTCCAAAATTGTTGCAAGAAGATGCAAAAAGTGTAATGAAAAAGAACAGCTTCAGAGTTCATACCAAAAGTATTAAATAAAACAACATTGCATCATTCTTTTTATTATAAATATATAGAAAATAAATATACACTTGAATGATGAAGTAAAAATAATAATAGTTTAAGAAATATGAACGAGGAATATGCATATAATCAAAAACTATTAATGACAAAGAACAGCTTCAGAGTTCATTCACACCATGCGTACACTTATCTGGTGTACGCAGTGTACACCTTCCACATTGTGTCCGACAACACAGAAGCTCTTTCCAAAATTGTTGCAAGAAGATGCACAAAGTGTAATGAAAAAGAACAGCTTCAGAGTTCATACCAAAAGAATTAAATAAAACAACATTGCATCATTCTGTTTATTATAAATATATAGAAAATAAATATACACTTGAATGATCAAGTAAAAATAATAATAGTTTAAGAAGTATGAACGAGGAATATGCATATAATCAAAAACTATTAATGACAAAGAACAGCTTCAGAGTTCATTCACACCATGCGTACACTTATCTCGTGTACGCAGTGTACACCTTCCACATTGTGTCCGACAACACAGAAGCTCTTTCCAAAATTGGTGCAAAAAGATGCAAAAAGTGTAATGAAAAAGAACAGCTTCAGAGTTCATTCACACCATGCGTACACTTATCTCGTGTAAGCAGTGTACACCTTCCACATTGTGTCCGACACACTATTTTTCTTCTACGCTAGAGAATACACATTTACTAAGAAGTCACGAGACGAAGACTGTCTGGACTGAGTTTATAGAAATTCAAGGATTCCAAGTTGATCACGAGAGAAGTTATGTAGTCATCTTCTATGCTGCAAAATCTCGTCGTCCGCTGACTGCTCAGAACACCGACAAGAGGTGAGATCGAATCCACATCAACACAAAATTTTAGAGTCGCTAAAATAACAGCCTGAGCATTGTTCCTGCTCTAAATCATCTTTGAAACGTTTTGGTAAAATTGAGTAAACTTCTGCCTTTGTTTCCTGATCAGAAACTCTCCGCCTTTTTCTGGTATGGTGCAAGGTTTCGTTGCAACCATATTCACTGTTCGAGTCTACTTCACTGTCGCTGTCTTTTAATCTAGATTTACACTCTTCACTAATGCATTCAATGGATGAATAATCATCTTGGTTGGTATTATTGACACCACAATCGAGAGGGCTCACTGGGGTAACGGACACTTATGGTAATGGTGTGGGTGCATGAGGTGGGTCGGGGGAAAACTCCTCAGGTTGCCCTTGTGGCGGGGAAAATATTGGGTGGTGGTAATTATTTGCTTCTTCTAAGTAAACAAAACGGGCTTTATGTAACACAGTGGCAACTAATAATGATTTATGCAAAGATGCACCAGCTCTTCCGGAACTTCTGGATGCAATTTTACCGAGCGATATATTTATCAACTTGTGCTTCAAACCCGTTTGGAACGTCAGATATCATGTTCACCACTTAGCAATTGGTCAAGGCACAGAGAGATAACTAACACGACTCCATCCTCTATTTCCAATCTTGTAATGAATTAAAGTGAGTTTCGCCTGCCTTTATACAATGTCGCCAAAGATGGAATGAAATTGGAAACGTTTGGGTTGCACCAAACCCCCCAAAGGAAAATTCTGTGACAACGTTCTAACTTACCCCGTTGCTGATTGCTGTAGAAGGGGACAATGGGAAGAGTGCGCTCGGGACAGATTAAGATTTCAGAGACGAATTGAGGAAACTGAATCTATTTTAAAACCGGTATTAATTTGTGAACATAGGCTAAAAGTATTTAATAGAATGCACTCTTTAAAGTATTAGGTTACTGTTGTTTGTGATCACCAAATCTATGCATTTGTTTTTTCTTGTGTTTTCTGTTATTTCTTGTGTTAAAATAATTTCAATTGTTAACTTATTTATCACACGTATTTGTAAATATATATATACACCTTGAATATAATCTTTGATGTGTTTATTGTTAACTTATTTATTACACGTATTTGTAAATATATATGTCTTGTATATAATCTTTGATGTGTCTATTGTTAACTTATTTATTACACGTATTTGTAAATATATATAACTTGAATATCTCGTTTATTAAATAAATCATGTTTCAATTAGCGTTTCACTTTCTCCTTTGTGTGTGTGTGTGTGTGTGTGTGTGTGTGTGTGTGTGCACAGGTGAAAGACCAGCAACGTGAGTCGTGCTACTGCCTGGGATTCCCTGCGTGGTCAGTTGATTGCAGTAAGCCCTTGAGCTCAGACGTGTATTCGCCCGCGTAGAAGAAAATGGCTACCTTTAATATTGCTTGTTCAACGTTTATGAAATGGTATTCTGCAAAGCTTCAAGATGTGGTGGATACAGAAAAACTTCCTATTCCTCCCTCCTTTGCCTCTTTTAAAACCACATTGGATCGTGCGAAGGAGCAAAATGTACAAATACTCTATGGTTATTCTGTTGAGACCGTTGTAGGCTTTCGTTGCACAGACGATGTGCTGAAGTATGCTATAGAGCTAAGCTTTATAAAGTCTCACATATACCGAGAAGTAAAAGAAACAACGCGTGCAGAAGAGAAGCAGCAGATATGGATAATGAGTCTTGTGGATGAGTGGTGGGACAAGCGGTATTATATCATGTTACACCATACCGAGTACTCGTACACTTCGGTTGAAAATGTAAATCTCATCATCATGGACAATCGTAAGTATTTTTATCACTATATTAATGTATATCATGATGAGGTCCGTAGTGAGGTTGTGGCTAGTGCCCTGCGTGAGTTTTTAGCAGACTTTAGAGACGAGTATCGTCTGTTAAATAAAAAGGAAAAATATGGTCATATGTTTCTCTCAAATAGTGCACCGGAGTATGAAGACGTTTAGTTTGTGGAAATGGTGAATGGTAAAACAATAAAACCGTTATAAAATGTGCCTAGTTCATGAAATTTACCCTGACGGGGACTGTCTGTTGCGTATTCAGGGAGTGTTAAAACATTAAAACCGAAATTTATATAACGAGCAGTTGTCGTAACGATTTAGAAGATTATTTCAATTACCGCTATGTTCACGATTGAAAAGCTCGGGTCGGTAGAAATAAACCCTCGATTGGAAAGGCGTGTTTATAAACTTGTGTTTAATAATGTGGCTAACGATGAACTCTTTGTGCGTGCTTTTGATTGTATTCTAGTCGTAATTAAAGATAACTTACCAACCGGTTGTAAAGTGGGAACAAAAATAGTACTGAACGATATGAAGGCCCTTCATATCGAGTACAGGTTTCCCTATACTTTAAGCGGTGAAATATTATTAAACCGCGTATACTGCGTAATGCAGAGCAATAATGATGTAATTGCAGACTCGATTAAGTGCGAGTTTAGTATTTTGAAAAAAAAGTGAAATGTATTTATATATTTAACATATTTGTGTGTGTGTGTGTGTGTGTGTGTGTGTGTGTGTATTTCTGCTATATTGATGGCTATACGATTTCTTATTTTGCGCGGTAGAAGATAAAGTGTATATATTTATTTATTTAGTTGTGTGTATATATTTCTGCTATGTTGATAGTTATATTATTTCTTAGTTTTGTTTTTTGATCATTCCAATGTATAATATTTTCTATATATCTCCATAATTGTATATATATATATATATATATATATATATACAGAGTGTCCCAAAACCATGTATACATTTTTAAAAAACTTATAACAGGCGAACCCACTAACAGATTCAGATGATTTTTATTTCTTTTTATAGCCTATAGCCTAAGGAGATACAACAGCGAAATTGTTAACAGCCTTGCCTAGCCTAAGGAGATACAAAATCGAAATTAGTAATAGCCTTGCTTGCCTACAGTAAACATGGAAAATGGAAGTGTGCGCTTATCATTTGAGCAACGAAAATGGATACTAAAGTCGTATTTTAAAGTTGAGAAGATATCAAAGGTTCAACAACAGTGGAGAGACAATTTTGGAACTAATCCTCCAACTCGACTTACCATTTCACGTATCTGTGAGAAATTTGAAGTATATGGTACTGTGCATGATGTGTACAAGCAGGCGACTGGGCGTCCAAAGACATCAACAGATGCTAACACTTCTGATGAAGTGCTACAGGTATTCAACCGATCACCAAGAAAATCTGTGAGACAATGTGCTCGTGAAACAGGGAAAAGTAAGACAAGTGTCCACAGAATTCTGAAGAATGCTAAATGGAAATCTTACATCCCGAGATTATTGCATGCCTTGAATGAGGATGATCCGGATCGCAGAATCCAGTTTTGCGAATGGTTTCGAGTAAAAAACACAGAAGATGGCCAATTTGCGGACAAAATTGTGTGGTCTGATGAGGCTACATTTAAGTTGAATGGTATAATTAATCGTCATAATTGCACATACTGGTCACAAGAAAATCCACACATTTATGTGGAACGACATGTAAATTTACCGGGTATAACTGTCTGGTGTGGTTTTTCTTCCAAAGGTTTGGCTGGTCCATTCTTTTTCGATGGTACAGTTACCGGTCATAGCTACCTCAACATGCTTCGGGGAAAAGGTTTTCCTGCAATTCGACAGTTATACGGAGATGAGGACATTTACTTTCAACAAGATGGAGCACCTCCTCATTACCATCAGGATGTCAGGAACTGCCTTGATGAAACATTTCATTATCGGTGGATCGGACGACGAGGTAGTATCGAGTATCCGCCACGTTCACCAGATTTGAACCCACTTGACTTTTTTTTATGGGGTCATTTGAAAAATGAAGTATACAGCAGAAGACCTACATCACTTGAACAACTAAAGAGCACAGTTGAAGAAGCGCGTAGAAATATCCCTACAAACATTTTTGTTGAAGTCTGCCAATCAGTGAATCAAAGAGCGCAGTGGTGCATTGATGTCAATGGTCGACATTTCGAACAATTACGTGTTTAAAACAAATTAAACTATCCATTATTTCGATGTTGTATATTTTACCTATAAAAAGAAATAAAAATCATCTGAATCCGTTAGTGGGTTCGCCTGTTATAAGTTTTTTAAAAATGTATACATGGTTCTGGGACACTCTGTATATATATATATATACAGGGCTATTCAAACTGATTCACCTGATTTCAAATGAGAATATTTTTTAATGTTACAAATACAGAGTGATTTGTGATACATCAACCAAAAGAAAAACTGTCCAAATTTTGTCTCTCACCTCATAAATGCTCTATGTGACTTCCCCTAGTTACACGAGCAACGTCGACACGATAGTCGAATTCCTCCCATACTCGCTCCAGCATGTCCGTTGTCACTGACTCTACGGCAGTAACAATGCGAGTTCGGAGCTCATCCAAAGATGTGGGCAACGGTGGCACGTACACAGTATCCTTAACGTAACCCCAAAGGAAGAAGTCGCACAGTGTAAGATCCGGCGACCTGTGACTACCGATTTACAGCTCGAAAACTGCAACACACAAAACGCCTTCTGCTGTGCGGACGCCATTTTCACACTGAATGTTTGTTGGTAGGCTAGGCCACGGCGTGACTTTGGAGCCCTCTCACGGTGATCTTGTAAAACTCGGAGATTTCCTATTTCATGTGGTGTATGCCCAGTTGATGCACGGTTGATAGGTACGGAAGTATTCTCAGTTGAAATCGGATGAATCATTTTGAATAGCCCTGTATATATATATATTTCTCCTGTACTGTTATATTGACGGATATAGTTTTTGATTATATGCATATTCCTCGTTGATATTTCTTAAACTATTATTATTTTTACTTGATCATTCAAGTGTATATTTATTTTCTATATATTTATAATAAACAGAATGATGCAATGTTGTTTTATTTAATTCCTTTGGTTGTAAACAATTATGCCAATTGGCAGGTTACGCTTTCTAAACCTACTAGCGGAATTCTAAGGCAACTTTTAAGAATTAATCAAATAAATGGTACAATCTGGCAAGCTAATAATGTATACCTGAACAATTAAAATAAAAAGTGGTATCTAGTAACTCTCCATAATAATGTATACCTGAACAATTAAAATAAAAAGTGGTATTTGACAACTCAACCTGAACAAACTATTTACGCCTAAAAAAGTGACTCCTGGTACTACCTGGGGATATCGCTACTCCTGCGTACTCAGTTGAGCGGTGCAAGCCGTGGATTTCAGATGTGGATTCTCTAGCGTAAAAGAAAAATAGTTTGTCGGACACAATGTGGAAGGTGTACACTGCTTACACGAGATAAGTGTATGCATGGTGTGAATGAACTCTGAAGCTGTTCTTTTTCATTACACTTTTTGCATCTTCTTGCAACAATTTTGGAAAGAGCTTCTGTGTTGTCGGACACAATGTGGAAGGTGTACACTGCGTACACGAGATAAGTGTACGCATGGTGTGAATGAACTCTGAAGCTGTTCTTTGTCATTACACTTTTGCATCTTCTTGCAACAAAATTATAATGAGTTTCTGTTTTGTCGGACACAATGAGGGAGGAGTACGTGAGAGAGATACAAGGACAAGAAGTACCTCAATAAGTATTGCAATCCGTACCGAGGATGTATCAGTGGTTACTGTTCCATGGAAAAAGTTCCTACATCGCAAAGTTCGGCCTATCCATTTTCTTGAACTGATCCACAGAGCAGATGTTCACATCTTCTGAAGGCCGCATGTTCCACGCGCCACAGATCTTATAGACAATGTAGGTCCTGTATATGAGCTTGAATTATCTCGATGAAATTATGATGTGAAATAGTGTGCAATCATTCCCTGACGAGATGTATTTCTGAACACAAAAAGCCTTGGAATAATTATTTTCATTTTTTACAATATATCTTTGGGTAAGTTCCTAAAATATCTGTTTAAAACCGGTAACGCTGTACTTCTTTTGTTGAAGCCTGTCCAAAACGTATAGCTAGTTAAAAATGTATGCGTAAATTCATCGATATATATGTAAGAATAAACCGTTTGAAAATG
The DNA here is from genome assembly GCA_023014485.1 of Bathynomus jamesi. Lineage (NCBI taxonomy): Eukaryota > Metazoa > Arthropoda > Malacostraca > Isopoda > Cirolanidae > Bathynomus > Bathynomus jamesi. The sequence goes on from JAJOZX010001460.1 coordinate 95,092, forward strand.
AAATGATTATAAAATTGTATTTGATGGTGTAGCTAACGAAAGGTTCTTTGTGTTTTTTAAGCATGATCGTATTTGCGGAGGAATCCGCGAATCATTCTTTGGCAGATAAATGGATACCCAAAGTATTTAAAAGTTTGTGCATATAACATTTTGCACCCATATTATTCTCGGATTTTTTCGCAGATTTATTACTCGTATTACCCCTTGCTGTCTTTACCATGTCAATATTTGCGACAATACTTGGTTTTCCCCAACCACCCCTTTATGCGATATTGTTCACAACAATATTTTATTATTTTGTGGCCATACTAAATTGAGTCTCAATTTTCGGTTGCAAGTTATTTTGCGTCCATACTAAATTGAGTCTCCATTTTCGGTTGCAAGTTATTTTGCGCCTACACTAAATTGAGTTTCAAATTTCGGTTGCAAGTTATTTTGCGCCCATCCTAAATTGATCCTCAATTTTTCAGGTGTAAATTATTTGGCAACCATACTAAACACAGCTTTCACAAGATTCCTGACTTGTGGATTTTTACTTCTCGCATAGATGTGTGAATAAATAACCACCCCGCCAGTGCTGGAGCTTAGTTCGGATTCCACATTAAACTGTAGGTCTAAGGCAGAGTGAAAAGCTTAACCATTGTTACAATTCGGCGAGGAGTTAGTTATTATTATTATTACTACATAGAAAAATCTACATTGATATGCACAAATTGTCTTTGTGCATATCACATTTTGCAGCCACACTATTCGCAGGTCAATAATCACTAATGTAATCGAGAGGATTTTATAATAAAGAAATTATAAATATATCCATTCCTTTATTTAAAAAAAAAAAAAAAAAAAGAATAAACAAAACTCTCTCTCTCTCTCTCTCTCTCTCTCTCTCTCTCTATATATATATATATATATATATATATACACACACGAGATAGGTGTACGCCTGGTGTGAATGAATTCTGTATTTTAAATGAGTCTAGAGTTTCATTGGCACGTTTTATTTCCTACTAACTGTGTACACGAGATAAGTGTACGTATGCTGTAAATGTACTCTGAAGCTGTTCATTACATACAAGGACAAGAAGTACCACAATAAGTAATGCACCACGTGCAATTTCTCCCCGCCCGTGCTGCAGTTTAGTTCGGTTTCCACGTTAAACTGTGGGTCTAAGGCGGAGTGAAAAGCTTGACCATTGCAATTCGGGGAAAAGAAGTTAGCTATCATTATTACTATTGTAATTTGTACCACCACCATTTATATATATGTATATCGTGTGTGTGTGTGTGTGTAAATATTTCCATTCCTTTACTTATATTTTTAAAAAAGAAAAGAATAAACAAAACTTTCTGTCTGTGTGTGTGTGTGTGTGTTAATTTTTGAAAAATGTATAATAATAGTAATAATAATAATAAAAATAATAATAATATATCTTTCCAATTCAATAACAGAGCTGTTATCTATGAATATGACACTATACAAATTACGTGTAAATAAAAATAACGGAGTTGATAAAATATAAAACATTTTTTATTTACAAGACAAATGCATGGAGAGCGAGAAGAAGAGGATTCGAGTCTTTGAGAGAAAGAAAGTTCAACCCAAATTCCTTCTCGCCAGTTTGTGGTTTTAAAAGACCTCGGGCTGGACCTTTTTGTTGGATCTTTTGTTTACCTGCTCCGCTCAGTCCTCGTCTCAACACAATGTTAAAGCAAAACATTGTAAGAGTTAATATTGGATTCGTTTTAATAACTGAAAGAAAGTAAATAGAACGGCGTTTAAATAATTAGTTTCTTATATTGTTAATATTGGTTTTAATAACTGATTCTCTTAAAAGGAGAAAATTAATTTGCTTTATTAATACACTTTTGTCATTTTCTGATTTTCATTCACATAATATATACAGAGGTGTGTGTGTGTGTGTGTGTGTGTGTGTGTGTGTGTGTGTATAGATTTGAGAATATGTTAATGGAACGATTTCTTTTGCTAATCCAATTGTTAGGGAATTTTTTAATGTTAATATTGTTTTAATTCACTTTGAGGTGAAAATCCGTTTATATATATATATATATATATATATATATATATATATATAAGAATGACAAAATTAAATAGACACAGTTAATATGATTCTTTCTATATATATATATATAAGGTAAGTAGAAAGTTGTTCAAGTGTGTGTGTGTGTGTGTTTGTGTGTGTGTGTGTGTGTGTGTGGTATTTCGGCTGAACTATTATTTTCACGATTGTACGTATTATATTATTTTTTGTGCAGTAGAAGGCAAATTCTATTTATTTCATTAATAAACATTTTCTTATTGTCAATTTCAGTTAAAAGAGAGTGTATGCTTTGGTAACGAATTAAAATAAATGGTGGTATCTAGCAACTCACCCTAATAATGTATACCTGTACAATTAAAATAAAAAATGGTATCTGGCAACTCAACCATCATCTATATAAGACCCGCTTGGCTTCGGAGATGGCAGTTTGATGCGAACTTCTGTCGAATAAAGAACTCTCTCCTTCCCTTAGATTAAGACTTAGCTTAGTTTCCCTTTGGGGGGGTTAGGACATCCCACCTTGTCCCCCCAAAGTCCTCCTCCTCCGTCTATCCTTTCTCTCTTAGGCTAAGGGAACCCCTTTAGGGAGAGGTCATCCTCCCTTCTCCCCCCGAAGATCCCTCCCTTCTCCCCGCTTCAGGTGTACCCCTTCCCCCCTTGGCTCCTTCTAAGCCAACTGGCTGATTAGGAGTCTATAAGAGGACGGCGGGTCGGCTGAAGTCTTAGTGTGCACTTGGCAGGAGCTAGGTGAACACCTCTCTTCCTTTCTCTCCTTCTCCTGTCTTTCTCTTGGGGGATTACGCCGCCTCCAAGTTTCATGACCCCTTGTTGCACCAGCAACACCCCCACCCCCTTTGCAACATTGAGTTGTTCCATACCCCCACCCCTTGCAGCATTGAGTTGTTGCATACCCCACCCCCTTTGCACCCCTACCCCATTTGCAACATTGATCATTATATCTTGCAATATTGCAACATTCCTGCACTCTAACCTTTTGCGGCTATACTACTCATACGTGCTTCACTCTAACCGCCTTATATTTTTCATGACATATAGAACAGTGAATTTCATCGCATTTATGTTTGAAATTCCCCCAATTATCCATGTGAAACATACCGCAATTACAAATCCTCACTTTCCTGCAAGTGTCAGTTGATTTATGGAGTTCAAAGCATTTATTATTATTAAAAAATGTACGTCTACACACATTACATTCCTTCTTCTCAGCTTCAACTACACAACTTTCACAATTGGGACTTTTACACTGCTCACATACCATGTAGCAATCCTTAAAATGTTTCACCATATCATCAACAAACTCGAGACATCCCTTACACAAATCATGATGCCTTCCATGTTTTCGACTTTTATCATAACTGGCGTAGAGAGCCCTTATGTTACAGATGGGGAGATACGATGTTCCTGACAATCTTAAAATAAGTAGAGGTCTTGTACGATCTCTCACACAGCTTTTAAAAACATACACAGTCCTACGACGATCATCCATTCCATTTACGACTATACGTGCATTCATTTCCTGCTCGGCCCTTCTCAGTTCTTCAAGACCCATATTACACTCAAACTCAATCTTACAATCTGAAGCCAGTTTACGGCACGCTGCACAACCGTCAGCAGCCAAATTTTTTGCGTCCATGTATTTAGCACAGTGAACATATGAGCTAAGACTATTGCTATAAAGCCACAACCACGACCGACGTTTAAATGCTTTCTGTAAATAGATTGAGAATTGAAATTAAGCGTATAAGGTGTGGCACTATGACCCGCAACCCGGAATACTCTGTCAATATCTACGATGAAGTTGTCCATATTGAAGGTTGTACTACTTTGAGAGGCCTGCTTTATACGGCCTAAGATATATTCTATGTCTACAGCCGCCACACGTCTGAACGGCATTACTACCCAAAAATCATCTACGTCCCCATCATCTGACCCGAACCTGAAGGACAACCTCGTCCGGACTTCACGTTCGTCGCGGTTCTGAAGGGCAAACTGAACAATACGTTCAACTACGCGTCGCAGTCCGTTGGTATACAGGGATCCAGGGTCAACCCTAACCACGTACCGATTTCTAGTCAGGGAAGGGGTGGGGGTAGCGGTGCGCACCAACTCGAATGTTATACCATCCTCCACAGTATGAGAAGCTGCTGTGGAGGAAGTACCCGGAACTGAGCAGGAATAATGGGGCATATTTGAGGAAGGTACTATTGTGGGGGTTGTGTCGTAAGACGTAGAGAGTTGGGGCTCTATTATTTAGGGTCTAAAAACCGGCGCAATCCTAGAACGTTTTATACCTGACGTGGAGGGCTCTTCATCATGCTTCCGAATTGAACTGCCGCATGCTACAGGTGTCGCTGATGAAGGTTCGTCAGCAGGGAAGGATTCTGTAACTACACGGCCATCGGGTTCATCTGTGATATCGATGATGGGGGGGGGTTGTACATCGTTGTCATTCACGGTTCTGTGGAAGGAAAAAAAAAAATATAAGGAATAGCACTCAAAATTTGTAATATTTTGTAAATGACCCACTTAGGGGTGTGACGTTTAGAGATGGAATCTGTAGAAAAATGCAGGTTCACAAGCCCCTCCACATGTATTATATCTGGCCTTACAGGACGAGAAAGAACTGTATTTATGCTTAAAATCATTAAAGATAAGGCGGAGATGTTCTCAAAATTTGTGCATAAAGTAATATGGTGCTATTCGACATATCAGTCAGTGTTCAACGAGTACCAAGATGAAATTTTGTTCCACAAAGGTGTACGGTGCTCCAATAAACCTTAGCTTCCCCGCCCATGGCCTAAACCATTAGAGGTACAGTAAAACTAAACATACCTTACAAAAGAGAATTTAATCCCACATTTAATGAGAAACAATTAAAACTTGGTGTTCCCGCCATTGGCTTCCAAGACAGCTTGAATTCGCTTTGGGTAGCTTGCCAAAAGTGACGTGAATAGATCTTGATCGTTACGCAAATTTGCTAAAACAGTTTCAATGTGTTGCGTCATTGTATCCTTCGAAAATCGATTTGCTGCAGGTTCTTGAAACAAGAGACATTCAACCTCGTCCATTATAACTGATCCAATGTGTTCACAGACGTTCAGGTCAGGAGAATTTTCTGGCTATTCTTCATTTCCAAAGTAATCGATCTCATGGTTCCGCAACAACTGTTGAGTGGCTAATAGGGTGTGTCAATTTTGTCAACTTTTTTCAAATCAATTTTGATAGTGAAAATATAGTCTTTTCATGTCAAAACTTGAAATTGGCCAACCAAAATGAAATAAAATAAACCTTACCTACATCAATTTCACCTTAAAGTTTCAGAAATTGACTCTTTTACTAAATAATAGGACATAAATTGATTAACTATTCATCTGTCACAGAATTATCCCACTGATCGCATATGGAGTTTTTTTCAAGGTCATATAGTTGTTGTACAATGTACAAGTCACAACATGAATAGAACTGTCCCTCACTCTCAGTCCTCAGTTGCCTCTTAGATGTCATAGACGGTGGTGTTATTGCTCTTGTACCTACTTCATAGTTATTCTACTCGACGAATACTACAGTTTAACTGTAAGTATGGATTATTGATTATTACAATTATTTATGATTATCATATTCTTCTGTCTAATTATGTTGTAATCCCATGAAATATTTTTTTATTGAATTTTAGGACATCGAATGACTAAACTTCGAAACATCGTAATTGATATAACATACTTAAATGTTTTTCTTTCTTTTCAGATATTCCTAAGATGCCAAAATTGAAGACAAGAGGTCAGTCGTCATGCCACTTGAGCCTGTTAGTCGGTACAGGCAAGGAGCTTCCCGTATCAGAACTACCAACAGTGCAAGACATACTGAGACTAGGGTTACTCCTTCGTGAACAAAATACAAAGGATAGAAGGAACTACACAGAGAAAGAGCTCATAAGGGACATGATTCCCCCTCTTCTGCGTCAGTGGAAAAAAGCTAATGTGTTATTCAAACCACCTGTACTCAATCAGTATAGAACTATTGAGCTAAAATTAACAAAGCTGTGGCACAAAGCAGTTGAGACATCACTTGGTAAAGGAAAACTAGCAAAGAAAAATAAATTTCTGCACACACTTGATACTCTTCTTGACATTTCTAACTGCCAGTGTCTCATAGAGTTGTGTTCGAAGCCAATTGTTGTCCCTCATGCAGAAGAGAACCTCACCCTCACATTGATTGTCGCTGTCCTCGTGAGAAGAAGATCCCTGTTTTGGAGCTGGCTTTCATAAAGGCGCAGAGAACAAAGGCAGGAGGCCAAGGAAGTATGCAGATTGGTTCGGCAGATTATTCAGAAGCCAAAAAGCAGATTGTTATTGCTAAGAAAAAAGAGAAAATCCGAGAGAGGGAAGAAAGGAAGAAAAAGAAGAGTGAAGAAGCCACCCAAAGAGATGAAGAGCTCTATCAAGAGGTTTCTCACTTCTTTGAAAGCTCTTCAGATGAACAGAAAGAAGCAACATCAGATGATAGCTCCAAAATGCCATCTGAACCTTCGCCGAAGAGAATGAAATACAACACTAAAGACATCTCAAACATTGCCCTTGCCAGTATTCGCCACCATACGGGGCTACGAGAGACTGCAGAGATTGCCACTACCGCTTAGATAGATGGAGGCCTCATCAGCCGAGAGGATACATCCTTAGTGATAGATCATACTAAGATAAGAAGAGCACAAGAAAAAATAATGAAGGAAATATCTGATCAGCATGAAAAAGATTTGAAGGAGGAAGGTCTCTCTTGCCTTTTGTTTGATGGAAGAAGAGATGACACAAACGTTCTCCTAGAGGTAGAGGGAATGGACAGAAAGTTTCCCGGTCTCATCAAAGAAGAACACTACTCTGTGTGTTCCGAACCTGGTGGCGCTATTTGTTTCACTTTGTTCCTGAAGCAGAAATAGAAGGCAAAAAACATGCAGAGGCAATTGCTGATCAAATAATATGTTAGCTTCAAGAAAGAAGACTTGACAGTTCACTGCAGGCCGTTGGTGGAGACTCGAATGTGGTGAACACTGGATGGCAGGGCGGTGTTATGACGCATTTAGAGAAAAAACTTGGAAGAAGGCTTGTTTGGATTGTATGTGATTTGCACATAGGGGAACTACTTCTTCGTCGTCTCATCCAGGAACTTGATGGTCCTACAAAGAGCAACAACAAGTGGTCAGGCCCCCTTGGCAACATGCTGGATGAAGCAACGGAATTAGAAATAAATACAAAATTTCCAAAGGTCGAAGTAGGCCCTCCCCTTCCAGTGTTGTCTGAAGAAGTTATCAAAGACCTCAGCACGGATCAATCTTACGCTTATCGTATTGTTCAAGCAATCAGATCAGGAGAGTTGCCTCAAAATCTGGCTCTCTTGGAGATTGGACCCGTAAGTCACAGTCGTTGGTTAACTACAGCGATTCGTTTCTGCAGGATTTGGGTTTCCAAACATGCACTGAAGGGCAAAATGCTACAGAATTTGATGTTGATTGTTGAATTTATTATTGGGTTTTATCTTCCTCACTGGTTCAATGTAAAACTTAATCCAATGTGGATGGAGGGGCCCAACCACATCTTGTTTCAATTACAGCTACTGAGAACCCAAAGGAAAGTAGTGGTGGACATCGTGTTACCTGTGGTGAGAAGGTCCGCTTGGTATGCTAGGCCAGAGGCAGTTTTGCAAGCAATACTCTGCAGCCAATGTACCAAAGAGCGAACTGAGGCTGTGGAAATCATTCTAAAGCTTAGAGGAACATCACTAGATGATGACCAGCTGGGAGACTGCTCTGTTCAGACAAGGAAGGTACCTCCGATAAACGTCAATGCCACGAAATTGTCAGAATTAGTTAACTTGAGTTCGGAAGTTTTGGAGCCACCACTGACAACATGTATAACAAACAAAGATTTAACACAACTTAAAGAGGCCCCAATGCAAGTGCCAAAGTGGCATTCTCACACTCAGAGTGTGGAGAGATGTGTGAAAATGGTCACAGAAGCAGCTAGTCAAGTTTACAGTCACGAGAGGCGAGAAGGCTACATCAAAGCGCAAGTAGCAAGCCGAATGCTGATGTCAAGGAACCGCAGCAAAAAGGACATGGCTGCATTGGTTACTTTCAAATAAAGACTCTGAATGATATCTTATTGCCACTTTAAATGTTGATAGGATGTTTGCGCACATTTGTTATTTTGTTACGAATTTATGGAAAAATGGAATTTTTGAATTAAAATTGATGTAGGTAGGAGTTATTTTTTATTGTTTTTGAAGCAAAGATATTATTTTGTATGCCAAATGATTACATTAAATTGCTACCAAATCACATGATTTTCAATTTAGTCATTTCACCCCCAAAATTGACACCCTAGTGGCTAATGCCTTAAAGCAGGAGGCCTTATCGTGCAGAAGTGTGACCTGATCGACATCCATGACATTGTTTGGGTTTCTTAGAAAAGGAATGACATGCTGGGATAGAATAATATCACGAAAATACTGTCCATCCCAACTCTAACCATTTGGCTTCAGCACCCACATGAGCTTCTTTGCAGTGAACAAAACAAACACACCAACACAGTCTGGACTTTTTAATAATTCACGATAATGTTCATTGTCATCGATTTCATCTGGTGTTGTGGCCCACACTCGATCATTTTGGTAGTTAGGCCGACGTGTTACGTAAACAAAAAATTGATCGGAGACAGCTAAATGTATGAAATCATCTACATCCCAATCTTCAAGATAATGGGCAAACTACATTCTGTCATCGATGTTAAGTTGAGTTTTTCTTGGCTTTGGAAGTTCATGCCAAGGCTTTAAACCTTGCCTATGACGGTACACTCGAATGATCTCACCACTACGATCTTTCCTCTCAACACTTCGATCTCTCTAGAAAGTTTAGCATAGCTGTTTTTCCGCTTACTCGTACCGCTTTCAATGATGTCCTTTGTTTCCTGAGAGAGTGGCAAATTTGGGCGCCCAGATTTGGTTGTATCCATTTCACATTCATCCAAAGTTTTATTCCAATTTCTTTTGACGAAGTCCTCACTTCTTCGCAAATTTTTGGCAACCCATGAACGTGTTATAAAGGTGGCTCCAGCATCACGAGCTTCCCGAAATGTTATTGCTCGTATGCGATCTATCACACGTTGCCTCTCCGAATCACCAATTAATTGAGAAGCCATTATATTATCACTTTATCAGCTAGAGTAATTTTAATACCTGCAATAAACAAAGAATTATATATATTTTTATAATCACTAAAAACTATTTCGATATAAGTAAACATGTGAGCTGCAAATGGGGGGGGCTAAGGTTTTTTGGAACCCCTTATATGACGTTAATTCGTTAAAAGGTAATGAACATACAGTTACTGTAATTGACGATCTCATGTTGGAAATGGATGAAACGTTTGCCGAGACATTTACAGTGTTCTCCCACCATCTTAACATAAGCGGATTCTTCATCAACCAGAATCTATTTTTCAAAAATAGATACATGCGCAATGTGTCGCTAAATACACAATATTTAGTCTTATTCGCACAACGTAGAGATGTGTCACAAATTGGGGCATTAGCCAATCAAATGTTCCCGAATCAGCGTAAGGAGTTTCTGGAGGTTTATAAAAAAGCCACAAGTCAGCGTTGTGGATATTTGCTTTGTGACCTTCACCCGCGAAACACTTTTAGGGTGCTTCTAAGAACGAATATATTCTCAAACGAACCTGAAACGGTGTATATTCCAGAATGACAAATAGGCTGAAGAAATATTGTGAATTAATAAAAATCTATCAACGATTGCCCCGGGCACTGTAACAGATGTTTGTTAAATGTTACGGAGTAGGGAGAAAAGATGTTGAGAGGTTTTTGCGGGGCAGGATGCTTATGCACTTCATAAGCCGGTGAGAAAAAGGTTTAAAACGGCCAAGACAACGGCGGCTTCGATTGACTCTATTTGGCAAGATGATTTAACAGACATTCAAAGATATTCCGTGTATAATGATGGTTACCGCTACATCCTATTCATAATAGATGTATTCTCTAGATATCTGGTTAATTCCACTGAAAAATAAATCGCTTGAAACAGATGCTAAAGCGACCAAAACGTTGATGTTAAAAGAAGATAGGGTTCCTGGCTATTTTTGTACAGATATGGGGAAAAATTTATAGGTCGCTCTTTTCAGAACATGCTGACAGAGTTTAATATCAGTTACTACATTAGCAGTTCTATACATAAGGCCTCTTTAGCTGAAAGAGTTCAACTTACCATAAAGGAACGCATGCATCGCTTTTTTACACATAAAAACACCTACAGATATATAAACGCTCTCAGTTCATTGGCTTCATCATACAACCGTTCACACCATCGTACGATTGGCACAACGCCTAACGAAGTTTTAGAAAGAGGTACGCTGAAAGAGGTGAGAAGAGATGGAGCGCCGCCACCACACTCAACACATTTCAAAATCACTGAGTATGTAAGGCTATCACGTTCGGGAAATAAATTCGCGAAGGGATTTGAGCAAGGATGGACACGTGAGATTTTTAAAGTTCGTGCTATGAGACCTAAAGGCGAGATAATGATGTATTACGGTGAAGATTTGAATGGGGAAGAGATCGCTGGAGGCTTTTACCGCGAGGAGTTGCAGAAAGTGACATTTAATTTAGGAAAAAGTGTTTTTAAAATTGAAAAAATTTTAGGCAGGAAAGGTTCAGGAAAGAGAAGAATGTACCTGGTGAAATGGCTGGGTTACTCAGAAAGCTTCAATACGTATATAAAAGCTGCTGCAATAATGAAGCTTAATTAGTATGCAACATGGCTCCTAGCCACTTCTATGTCACACTCTCGTCCTCTTCTCTGTCTGTACATCCTAACAACATCCTGGCCAACTTTGTAACAGAACTCCACAGACCCATTGAATTGGAGCGTAATTCGTATGAGGTGGGTTTATGTGAGCTCCAGTTAGCAACCAAATATTAAAGATAAAGAGCTGTTCACAGTTGTGGCTGAGGGCCGATATAGCGCAGCTCTCCAAAGAGATACCTTTCACGAGGTACAGCATGACTTGTCCAGCTTAATGTATCAGTGGAAGATGGAGAAATTGGGTAAAAGCTACCCATCCCCAGACATGTGCAATATCGTACAGCGTCAATTTGTTGGGGACACCCAGGCACGCCTGCTGCGCATTGCACACATCCCCAACCATAGAGGGAAAAATTTGGGCATTACATATGACCAGCCCCATTATGTGAATGTTGCGACTAATCTATTAACCAACATCTCGATATATATAAGAACGATTGAGGGAAAAAATTTCCCATTCGGTGATGGGAGCTTAACAGTAAGCTACACTTTCGTCGTTTATAATGACCCGAAGGCCATTCACAGTTTATCGAGGGGTGAGATGTCAGCGTGGGAGTTGGCTTGGATCCATTTTTCGACCATAATAGCACCGCTGTCCCACTGTTGAAGAGGGATGCTAGATACCTAGGGAGGAAGGCGTTACAATCAGGTTTTAACGCGGCAGAAGACATAATGGGTAGAACTAAACCTAAAGAAGCTAAAAAAACATTTAAAACGTACACGGGACGAAATCATCAAAGATGCAAAGAGAAAAATGCGTGGTGGCGGAAAGAAGAAAGCTGCCAGGAAGAAGGGGTTACCATCACTTGGTGCTAAACGTAAAAGTAAATCAAAAAAGAAGTGCTCTAAGCGTATGAAGCCTATGGCTGATCATTTTTTTAACTGAGATAAGCTGAGGACACTACTCTCACGAATCATAGGCTGATTATTCTTGCCGAGAGAGGTGGTACTACGAGGATAATTCAATAAGTATCCGCACTTTTTATTTTCACAATTTTATTTTCACATCTGATAGATTATAAACACATCACTTCTCAACATAGTCTCCCTGTTTCTCAATACACTTAGTCCAGCGATCTACAAGCTTCCTAATGCCATCACAAAATAATGTTTTTGGCTGTGTGCGTAGCTAGTCATGCACCGCCCCCTTCAGGTCATCATCGCCTTGGAATCGCTGACCTCTCAAAGCGTCTTTTAGTGGTCCAAACAGGTAAAATTACGAAGGTGCCAGGTCTGGACTGTAGGCTGGATAGACGAGAACTTCAAATTTAAGTTCTTGAAGGCATTTTCTAGTCTGTGCAGCGGTATGAGGGCGCGTATTGTCGTGTAACAGAATAACACTTTCCGACAATCTCCCTCTCCGTTTTGTACGAATTGCTTGCTTTAACTCATTCCGAAGCATGTCAGAATACGATGCACTTGTTACTGTAGTTCCACGCTCTAGATAATGTTCAAGGATAGGGCCTCGTGTATCCCAAAACAGTGTTAGCATAACTTTACCTGCTGACGGCTGCGCTTTGAACTTCCTTGCAACAGGAGATGTTGGATGCTTCCATTGCATGTTCTGTCGTTTGCTTTCTGGTTCATAGTGATGGATCCAGGTTTCATCTCCAGTGATAATGCGTGGTGGGTAGGCTGCTCCACCCACGTGGTGCTAGGACAACTGCCCCCCGGACAACCGCCCCCCGAACAATTGCCTCCCGACAACCGCCCCCCCGGACAACTGCCCCCGTAGGACAATCGCCCCCCCGGATTATTGCCCCCCATAAGTAAATAAAATTAAATAGGAATTAAATTTATTAATATTTATAAAAAACAAACTTATGAAAGAGTTCATATTTATTAAAATTTACTAAAAAAAAAGTAAAACTTGCTTGGAAAAGAGGTTTTGATGCTAAAAATTCAAATTATAGGCGACACCTCTTAAAAAATTAATTAGTTCGCGATTCTCAAAGTCTTCAACCTAACCTAACCTAACCTAACCTAACCTAACCACCAACTATGACTTTCAAAACGACCTTTCAATAAGTATTGCCAACTGTTTAAATATAATTAATTAATCCATAATATATATGAAATACAATAAGTCTTGCCAACTGTTTAAATAAAATTAAGTAGCTAAACTTCATAATTTTATTATAAATAAGTAAGCAATAATTGGAAAAAATTTTGTTAAATATTGCTAACTTTTTAAATCTAATTTTTTTTCAGGCTACAAGCAAAATTAAGCAAGAATTGGCAATAATGTTAAATATTGATTTAGCTTGCCATTTTTTAAACGTAAATTTAATTTCTATTTAATTTTTATTTACGTATGGGGGGCAATAATCCGGGGGGCGATTGTCCTACGGGGGCAATTGTCCGGGGGGCGGTTGTCGGGGGGCAATTGTTCGGGGGGCGGTTGTCCAGGGGGCAGTTGTCCGGACACCCGCTGCTAATTAGCACACCCAAGTCCTTTTCCAAATCAGTGGCCTCGATATTACTCCCCAACATGGAGTAGTCCGACTTAGGATTGGCGTAGCCAATGTGCATCACCTTGCATTTACCCAAGTTAAACGGCATTTGCCATTTTTCGGACCACTCTCCTATCCTACCAAGGTCCGCACGCAGTTCCTCGATCGCTTCGGGCGTCCCAACATTGGCTCCAAGCTTGGTGTCATCAGCGAATTTAGCGATCCGACTGACGATGCCACCGTCGATATCATTTATGTAAATGATAAACAACAGCGGCCCCAAAACGGAACCCTGAGGAACCCCACTAGTAACCGAGGCCCAACTCGAACTAACCTCCTTTAATTACAACCCCCTGCCGCCTATTCTTCAGCCAGTTTTCAATCCACCTACCAACTTCCCCACCGATACCCAGCGCGCGCACTTTCGCCATTAGCCGGCGGTGAGGTACCTTATCAAAGGCTTTCTCAAATTCGAGATAAAGTATATCAATCGCTGTACTCTTATCATACTCACTCAAAATGACGTGGAAAAACTCGAGGGAGTTGGTGAGACACGACCTATGCCGTCTAAACCCATGTTGGGAATCCCCAAGCAGCTTGTAGGAATCCAAATGGTCAACGATCCTATCCGCTATTATCCCCTCTAATAATTTTCCTACAACTGAAGTGAGACTAATGGGACGATAGTTCCCTGGACTTTCGTGATCCCCTTTCTTAAAGATAGGGGTCACGTTGGCTTCCCTCCAGTCACCAGGCACCTGGCCCGTCTCCAACGATTTGTTGAAGACTGTAGCCAGGTGGGGAGCCACCTGATCGCGCACATCCCGCAACACTTTGGGGAGAAACTGGTCTGGCCCAGGAGCCTTAAACGCGGTCAGTTTGTTTAATCTATCGGAAACGACTGTCGCGGTACACCGAACACTATCCAGGCCAGCATCTTCGTGCCTGACGCCTGCCTCGGGGATAACGCGGGTGTCCTCCCTGGTGAACACTCCCGCAAAGTACTCATTAAGCACATTAGCGATGTTCGCGTCGGAGGTCCGCAGAACGCTTCTAATGGGCTTTCTACTATTAACATAACTGAAGAACTCCTTAGGGTTCCCCTTGCAGAGGCTTGCCACCAGTAGTTCTTCGTTACGTTTCGCTAGCCTAACCTTCGCTTTCACTTCCCTGCACAGGCGGACATACGCTTCAGTGTTCTCATGGGAACGATTGGCCTTCGCCCTCCTATACGCTACTTTCCTATTTCGGATAGCCGAAGCGATGTCACTACTGAACCATTTAGGCTGCGTTGAAGCAGGGGTGACCAGTTTTGAGGGTATGGCAGCAGACTGCAGCACCATAAACTGGTAACGGAATGCACTGCACACTCCCTCAACATCCCCGCCGAGAGAGAGAGAGAGAGAGAGAGAGAGAGAGAGAGATTTGTACATATATAGGCTCAACTTTTCTCTCGATGGCTTCGGCCCGAATTGTTCATTCGGGCGAAGGCCAAACTTTTCATCCCGCCCTAGACCTACGGTTTAACGGGGATATATATATATATATATATATATATGAGAGCGAGAGCGTGCGAGAGAGAGAGAGGGATCCCTGCTAGGGCACCCTGGTTACCCATTTATCTACCAATCCTGGAAGGGTGTTTACACTCCACCTTAGACCTACAGTTTAACCCGGATCATTAGGACACCCTTGTTTCCCATTTATCTACCAACCG
Source organism: Bathynomus jamesi (assembly GCA_023014485.1). Lineage (NCBI taxonomy): Eukaryota > Metazoa > Arthropoda > Malacostraca > Isopoda > Cirolanidae > Bathynomus > Bathynomus jamesi. The sequence goes on from JAJOZX010001460.1 coordinate 110,208, forward strand.
TGGAAGGACGCGCCACCACCGGGTCTCGAACCCGGCGCATATAATTGCGCATATAGTTGTGTGTGCGTAATATTTTATGGGCGTATAGACGGGTGTGTACGTGCCCAAACGAAGTATACATTGTGCCAACTGGCTGATAATGCCTGGAGGCCTATAAGACAGCGGGCCCTCGGCTGAAGTCTTAATTTTCGCTTGGCTCCTGCCAAGCGAACACCTCCCTTCCTCTCTCTCTTTCTCCTCTCTCTCTCTTGGGGGATAACTCCGCCTCCAAGTTGCATAACCCCTTGTTGCTCTTACAACAACCCACCTCCCCCCTTTGGGGGTGCCTTGCAACAAGGGGGTGGGGCGAGGCTCGTGCTGGAACTCTTGCAACATTGATCAACATTGATCAACATTTGCTATTGAAATGCACTCTCTCCTTTTGCACCCATACTACTCGCTTCGATACTTTGCTTATTCGGTTTAAGAGTGTCGGCAACCTAAATCTTTCTCTTCCCTAACACTTGTTAGTGTCTTGTCGCATATAAAATACGTTTTTTTAACATTGTTTCTACCAATATGTAACGTTTTACATTTATCTATATTAATGTTAATTAGCCAAATTTCCGCCCACTCGAGAAATTTATTAATATCTTTTGAATCTGAAAACATTCTGCCGCTGATTTTGTTCGTCCCTGTATCATCCGCAAATTTTGAAATTATACTCTTAATTCCCAAGTCGATGTCACTGATATAAATAATAAAAAGAACTGGTCCCAGAACTGATCCCTGGGGCACGCCGCAAGTTACACCTTTCCAGTAAGACGCCTTGCCATTACCACTGTTTGTTTACGTGCACTAAGCCAATTTTCGATCCATCTGAGGACATTACCATCAATTCCGTGAGAATGTTTAGCTAATAATACTGCACAACACAATTTCTGACCTTTGCACAAATTCTGCTGATTTATATGTATTTTGATACGCTGATTACAAATATGCTATTATTTTTTCTCTAAGACCCACCATTTTTCCAGAAAACTACATTAATGTTTCACAAAAATTATCAAAATTATATCAAACGCGGTTCCAGAGAACGTGAAATTCCAGTATGTTGGCTGAATATTACTGGTTTCTCATTAGGGAAACTCCAGAGAGCATGTACAAACGAAAAACATCAGCAAAAAGATTTTAATTGTTGTTCTGATCTTGTAATAATTATGTTGAGGTATTCGCCATATTCTAATCTGTATATAAGACTTTTATTACACGTCCCTTCAAAACAGTGGGTGATATAGGTATTCTGACATCAGATTTTAACTCAGCACATCCAAATTTACAAAAATCACTTCGTTTTGTTTAAAGGACAGAAAAAGTTTGTAATTTTGTCATGCAATGTAACCTTCTATGTGACACTTTACCAAACGCTTTTTGAAAATGAAACTATATAAATATAATATCTGTTGTTTTATTCTCGTCATACTCGTATATATTTAGAATATCATTAAAGAAGTCGAGCAAATGAGTAAGACAAGAACGATTACGTCGAAAACCGTGTTGAGAATCTTTGATTAATTTATTGATTTCTAAGTGATTAACTCTTTTGTCCCGAATGATCGTCTCCATGAGCTTACCAACTACTGAAGTCAGGTTGAGGGGACGATAATTTTCCTGGAGCGATTTGTTCCCTTTTTTTAAATATTGGAGTAATGTTTATAAGTTTCCAATCGAGCGGAACTTCTCCAGACTGTAGCGATTTATTATTATTATTAAATTTATGTGAGAGGAGGGACTATTGCGCAGTTCACTTCTTTAAGTACCCTAGGATAGAGTTTATCTGAACCGCGAGTTTTATTGGGATTAATTTTACCTATGGCCGAGAGTACTTTGCTTTCACTAATGGTAAAATCGTGAAGCTTTAAATGATCATCACTGAGCATGATTACGGGAACAGGAATGTTGTTCATATTTTCGTTAGTGAAGTCGGAAGAGAAGAATTTATTTAAAACTTCCGTCATTTGTAAGTCATCGTCAATTTTTTTGTTGTTTTCGCCTATGAGTGGACCAGTAGTCTCCGAAGCTACTTTTTTATTCCTAACATAAATATAGAATTCCTTCGGATTCGATTTAATTTGATTCACTATATATAGCTTATAGTTGCGCTTACTTTTTCTAATAATTTTTTTACTTCGACTTCTCAATAGTTTGGGAGCATTTTCATCGGAGAAATTATTTGATTCTTTAAATTTAAAATACGCGTTCCTTTATAACGTTTAGCTACTTTTAATTTCAGCATTCCACCATTTAGGTTTAACAGACTTCGCCAGTCTCTTTTTACGTAATGGGATATTACTCGATTCTAAACGTTTCAAATAATTATGAAAAGTCCATGTGCCATTAATACCATCGTGCGATAGAGCCTCATCCCAATTATGGGTCGAAAGTTGCAGTTTCATGTCACAAAATTTAGCTCTTTTAAAATCCAAAGCGTATTCAAGCTCTCCGAATTATGGACATTAATTTTAATTTTAAATGTTATCTGCCTATGATCACTAGTGGAGACGTAGTCTCCTACAGAGATATTATCAATTAAGTATAGGTCTGTACTTAAAATTAAATCTAGAATATTACGTTCTCGAGTGTGTTCCTTGACCATTTGAAAAAGTGAACTTTCTTGCAAACCCTCGTACAGTCGGTGACCGGAATTAGACTGTAAAGGACCACCCCCATCCCTGCAAGGTAAATTAAGATCTCCTATAATTATCGCATCATTTTCGTTATTTACATAAAAAATTAGTTCGACAGTCTGAGAGGGAGGCCTGTATACTAAACCTATAATTATTTATTATTATTAGTGCTTTTATTATTATTAATTCTTATCACTATTAGTATTACTTGCCACCTTCACTCTTTGTAATTAATAAACCAAATGCCATTAGTTTAATCTAAATATGCCTTTTGAAGCATGGAGGTTTTTTAGACTAGAGTACTGTGAATATACGTATTAATGTAATATCAAATATCTAAAAATTGTAAAACTCTGTCACTTTCATTCTTTTCTCAATAATTTTCTTTTTAAAGTTGGATATATATATATATATACACAGTGTCCTCATAGGTATTCGTACAGAGAAATATTTCAGTTATATTTGTCCTTATCTTCTGTACCATTTATACAATAGTTATGAAAATTTTACCGTACGTTTAGAAAAATTTAACATATAAAAAAAATAATTTAAGTACAATATATACTGTAAAACATCAAATAATTTGAGGGAAATAAAAAAAAAAGTTAAAATGCAAAAATTTCATACATTTATTTACCAAATTATTTAATACATTGTTTATCCACTTCAGGATTAAAGAATTTAAAATTTTTATCAGTAGGTGGCTGTTTATTGATTACAGACAGTTGGCGATTTTGAATTCCAGAATTTTCTCTATGAATCTTCATGGAAGACGGATGACTGGAGAAGCCAATAATAAGCAATTGGTCGTCGTGGTATAGAGCTGTCTACAGATTTTAAGAGACCTGTTATTGCTGCACACGAGTCTGGAAAGAGTTATAGGAAGATAGGAGGACTTCGAATTCCATTTACGATGGTTGCCGCAGTTATAAACAATCAAAACTACCAATCGAGAGGGTACATCTAGATAGATTGAAAAAATGGCTGCTGCGAATCCACGAGTGACTGCAGATGAAATTTGCCAAACATTAAGTCTGTTTAAGATCGATGTCTATCCCTCTACTGTACGTCTTACATTGAGAATGAATGGTCTGCATGGAAGAGTTGCATGAAGAAAACATTTAAACGAGTTTGTGTGCGAGCTTTTCGTAGCAATGTTCGCCAAGGATCATCAAAATGATGGATTTGCATTCTGGAGGAAAGTTCTCTGGACAGACGGGACCAAAATTGAAATATTCGCAAACGGTATGTTTGGCGAAAATCAAATACTGCATTCAAGGAGAAAAACATCCTTCCTCCGGTTAAACATGGTGGTGGTAGTTTGCTTCTTTGGGGATGCTTTAGTACTTCTGGTCCAGGAAAGCTTGTTCTCATCAATGAAATTTTGAATTGGAAGAAATATCAGGAAATTTTAGAAGAAAATCTATTGCCTTCAGTTCGAGAGTTGCGAATGGGTCGCACTTGGGTACTGCAAAAAGATAATGATCGAAAACATTAAAGTAAGAGCACCATGAAATAGTGTCAACAAAAGAATTTCAAACTTCTCGAATGGCCCAGTTAAAGCCCAGATCTCATTTTAATCGAGAATTTATGGTGTGATTTAAAAAAGCTGTCCGAAAGAGAAATCCTTTGAATCTGTATGAACTGCAACAATTTTCTTTAGAATAATGGGCTAAAATTTCAACTGAGAGATGTCAAAACATTGTAGAAAAATAGCTAAACGAATCATTGATGTCATTCAATCAAATGGTGGGCACACAAATTATTAACCCCTTCTGTCCTAGCGATTCCATACGGTATCATCAACAAAATTATGCGTAATTTCCTCAGATTAGCTTCAATGATGCCTTATGTCACTTGAATGTAACAATTAACTGTATAGCAACATCTGGCAGTTTTTTGGACATTGGCCTGAGCATTTAAAACCCAAAAAGAGATGCAGAAACTGTATGAACGGTTACTCTCGTCTAAAATGCCGGAAGTGTGATGTACCATTATGTTTAACAAAGAACAAAAACTGTTTTAATGCATTCCATTCAAAGTAGTATGGTCTACCATTGTGTTTAGCAAAGGTCAAAAAATGCTTTTATTTGTTTCATTCAAAGTAACACATGAAAAAACTATATAGGGCTATGGGTTGATTGCCTGTTACCCTCATCCGTTGGAAATTTCCAGCAGATTTCAGTGGAGAGTTAATGACAAAAACCCTACGTTTTTTCGTATGTGTAACAAGTCGCAACCACGATCGCCTCATGTTTTACGGTGTTCAAGAATAACTTCGTGCCTAAAAACACCTGAGCCGTCATTCACAGAAACAACCCCCGCAGTTATGGGCACAAGGCTATTTACTGGCTCATACACATACCACAGCAGACAGGTGTATACATAAAGCATGCCGGCAACACAGGGGAAGTATCCATTAAGGTTACTGATCGTGTTTTTTGGGTTGATGGTCAAAGCGAAAACCATGCCACTGGTGAGAAGACTATGTACTCCTTTAACGGTTGCTGGTGGCACGGATGCCCCCGTCCTGAGTGTGGAATCGTAGGAGATATCCATGGTAGATCTCCTGCCGACAGTCTTGCATGGACCCGCACCCGCGATGAAATTATAGGCTCTCAGTTCACTCATAAGGTCTTGTGGGAGCACTTATGCACCGATGGAAATAGATGGACAGTACCGTGAAGAAATAAACACGATCAAACGTTCAGTGGTGCGGGATCCCCTCAAATGCGGTGAAGGATAAGGTAGAAGCATCAGGGTATCCGCAAGGAGTTGATACCGAAGATGAAAACTCGGCTTATATTCAACGTTATCGTGACCGTGAAGGTATACAGCTTGACCATTCCCAAATTGTAAAGAACCCAGGCAAGCGCTTTAGTGCAAAGTTGTGTCTAAACAGTCTTTGGGGAAAATTTGCACATAATACAGGCAAAGGGAACGTTCATTTGACACAGAGTTATAGTGAAGTCTGGGATTATGCCAACGCTCCCGATAAAGAGGTGGTGGAGATCGTGAATATAGGCAATACTTACATAATAAGGTACAACAATACCGAATTCGCCACAGATACTTCACTGGGGTGTCCGGATAACTCGGTACTGGAAAACTCGGTACCGGACAACTCGGTACCGGAAAACTCGGTACTAGGTCAACTCGGTACTAGGACAACTCGGTACTACTACTTTTGTAGCGCAGATTATTCTGTGCTCCGCCCAGATATATAAATGGGTTAGTTTAAATATTGTGACACTGAAGTTTGTAAAAACTATTTGATAAATAGTTATGATAAAATAGTTAATAATTGATTGGTTTATTTGTTTTTATTCAGTTATTATTGTTAGTTTAAATATTATGACACTGAAGTTTGTAGAAACCATTTGATAAATAGTTAATAGTTGATTGGTTAAAAGGAACTACTTTTGTTGCGCGGATTATTCTTTGGTCCGCCCAGATATATTAATGGAGGCAACATTGTTGTCTTTTTTTTTTTTTTTTTTTTTTTTGGGCGTTTTTTCGCGCATTCACTTTCGTTGTGTAGACAGATTGGAAGCGATCAGTTTATTTGTTTTGGTATAGTTATTATCGTTAGTTTAATTTCACGCCTGGAATTTAAATTTAAGTTCATATCCCTCATTCATAATGTCGAGCAAAATTATTATAACACAAGAGGTGAGAAGAAGTTGGTGGATGATCTTAATTATATATACGACAAACATAAGCAAAATTTGGATGGTTCAAAAACAATACTGGAGGTGTGAGATTCGTCTTGCAATGCCCGTGTGCATACAACTGGTGAAGAATGTGAAATACTTAGAAAGTTGGAGACCATACCCATAGCTCAACTGCTGTATAGTGACATCTAAGGCTGTTGTGACAACCATTAAAAAAAGTCAGCTTCGACCCGAGATACTCCTCGAACACTCATCGGAACTGAAGTAACTAATTTGAATGAATGTGCAGTAGCAGAGCTTCCTCCACTTACAAACATTGCACGTAACATCAGACGTTGGAGACAAATGAAACAAATTACCCTCGCATCCCTCAAACGAATGTCGAGTTCGCTATCCCTCCTGAATATTCCCACCTAGATGTGGTGCGAAATTTTCACAGTTTGACAGTGGATGTGCTGATCAGAAACGAATTTAATATTTGGAACCGACCAAGCTCTTGAGGACATGGAAACTTTCAAGAATTGGGCAGCGGATGGCACATTCAAGAGTTGTCCAAGTATATTTCAGTAACTGTACGTGTTGCATATTCAGAGCGGTAATTTCAGTGTACCCCGAATGTTTGGCGTTACTTTCAGATAAAAGCGAAAAAACACATACAGCATGCTTTTGGCAAAGTGAAGGAACTACTGCCAAAACGAAGAACCGAAAACTATCATAATAGATTTTGAAAAAGTGCTCAAAATAGTGTTTTGCATATATTTCCTAATACAAACTTATCAGGCTGTTTGTTCCATCTTGGACAAAATGTTTATAGACGGGTCGTACAAGAAGGATTTAAAGTTAGATACCACGAAGACAACGAATTCAGTTTGAAAATTCGGTGCTTTCTTGCCCTTGCTTTTCTGCCCGTTATTGACGTTATCGCAGGATTTGAAGAACTTGTTGATGACGATGACATACCCCAGGTACTGGTGTCTTATTTTGAAAACAACTACAGTGGAGCAGAAAGAGGTCGTGGTCAACGAAGAAGACGATTGGAGCCCCCTTTTCCTATTCCCCTATGGAATGTTCTAGAAAGAACCAGAGCATCCATGGCTCGTACAACGAATAACTTAGAAGCATTTCATTCTGCATTAAACAAAGACGGCTACAATCACCCCAACATTTGGAACCTTGTTAATACCCTGAAACGAGAGGAAGTGATTGCTAGAACGAAAATGATTCACTTGATGAGGGGATGGGGCAGACCAGAAAAAAAAGTACAAAGATTGCCATCGTCGGGTGTTAAATACAATAGAAACATATGATCCAATAGAAGCTCCATTTATTAGAAGTATTGCTCATAATTTAAAATTATAATCATCAATATTTATATTTTCATTGATTTTATGTGCTTGGAATTTTTTTTAATATTTTAACTTTTTCTGAAATAAATTTGTAACTTGTATTACTTGTATTTATTTCTACTTTTGGTCTACTGGTATAACCGACATGTCAATGCATACAGATTGTCCTAGTACCGAGTGTCCTCAGTACCGAGTTGTCCTAGTACCGAGTTGTCCTAGTACCGAGTTGACCGGTACCGAGTTGACCGGTACCGAGTTGTCCAGTACCGAGTTTACCTAGCGCCCTTCACTGGTTACAAACATACCTGTAGCCAGCTTCACAACGGCCTACGCACGCATCAAACTTTGGGGCCTATTGCATTTTCTTGGTCGGAGGGTTCTGTACGCCGACACAGATAGTGTGATATTCACAGCGAGGGGGGGTGAATACATGCCTCCTATTGGGGAATTCCTCGGGGAGTTGACTGATGAAATCAAGGATGAGTATGGAGACATCGCATACGCCGACTCCTTTTTTTCAACAGGACCAAAAACTTATGGGGTACGGGTGAGGTGGGGGAGGATATGAAATATATCTTGAAGACTAAGGGTATCACGCTCAACCAGGCGAATCGGCGGGTCGTTAACTTTGATTCATTGAAGGATCTAGTGTGCTTGGATGATGATGAGGGCAACCAGCCACCCCAACTAACTGTAGGGACCCACAATTTTCGGGCGCAGAAGCTGGGGGGCGTGAAGGAACTTAGGGGTACGAAGGTGTGCCGTAACACCTAGAGGAAACGTTACCATGTGCCCGGTACCTATGATACCGTACCCTTCGAATACCATAATCTTTGATTGTTATATATATCTATTGTTAACGATATGTTTATTTTATTTATTACATGTATTTGTGTATATATATATATACACTTGAATATTTTGTTTATTAAATAAATCGTGTTTCAATTAGCGTTTCAATTTCTCCTGTGTGTGTGTGTGTGTGTGTGTGTGTGTGTGTGTGTGTGTGTGTGTGTACAGAAGAAAGTTCTAAGCTCCGGCCGCTGTATGATCAGTCACGTGACTCCTGCTACTACCTGTGCATATCTTTTCCCTGCGTGTTCAGTTGACCTGTGCAAGCCCTGGGTCTCAGACGTGCATTTTCTCACGTAGACAAAAATAGTAATGGCTACCTTTAATATTGCGTGTTCGACGTTTATGAAGTGTTATTCGGCAAAGTGTGAAGATATGGTGGCTACTGAATGGCTCCATATTCCACCCTCCTTTGATAATTTTAAGGCGACATTGAACCGTGCGAAGGTTGAGGAACATGAGGTACAAATACTCTACGGGTATTCTGGCGAGAGCATTGCGGGATTTCGTGGTACAAGCGATGTATAGAAGTATGTTGTAGGACTAAGCTTTATAAAAGGTTACATATACCGTGAAGTGGAAGAAACAACACGTGCAGAAGACAAGCAACGGTTATGGTTAGTGAGTCTTGTTGATGAGTGGTGTGATGAGCGATATTATATCATTTTGCATCATACCAAGTACTCGTACCCTGCGGCTGAGAATCTAAATCTTGTCATCATGGAGAATCTTAAGTATTTTTACCACTACATTAATATATATCATGACGAGGTTTGTAGTGAGGTTGTGGCTAAAGGCCTGCATGAGTTTTTAACAGAATTTAGAGACGAGTATCGTCTGCTAAGCAAAAAGGAAAAATATGGACAGTTGTTTCTCTTAAATAGTGCGCCGTAGTGTGAATAAAATGTGCTTAGTTCGTGGAAATGAACGAAAATGTCTGGTGCGCATTCTGGGGAGTGATAAAACATTAAAACCGGTATTGCTTCATGTATCGGAAAATTTCTCAAAACACCTACCCAGTATAATGGGTTACAAGTATTCACGTTAGAACAACGCTGTACACAATTCATCAGCTTATGGTGTCACTTACTCCTCCCTTCGAGCCGATCTACTCGCCTGTGGCTCATAGTCATCTCAGATCTTGAACCGAGTGGACGCGCACTCCTCGAATACGATGGAACTTCCTTTGAGCAGCATTCTCAATGTCGTGTATGATGTGTCCGTGACGAAGTCATTGCGCGTGTTCATGCGTGAAACCGGTGCCACTAACTATGTACTGGAAACGACTTGTAGACAAACAAACTCTGGTAAACGGAATGTTGTTTATTTAAGTATTGAGGAGCTGAATAGAGTCTTCGTGGTAGTTGAGAAATGGAATGAGGATCGTTATAAAATTCCTGCAGGTGTAGGTACAAGAAGAGAGCAGATTAGTGATACCCCCCTCATATGCCATTGTTTGTACGTTGTGTATAAATAACGATCAGCCATGCATTGATATACGACTGATGTGGAAGAATGCGATAATAACGTTCTTGTCCCTACGCGAAACCGTTTCGTCCTCGACAGAATGTTTGAAATCGTCGGATTCCGCAAGCTGAAGCCTATATTAGACGCGCGTGTTACGGATATGCTTTACTTTGATACGGTTCTTGAATACACATACACCGCTCTGCTTAACGGATTTACCGAGTGTAGTACTGAACAAAGCGAGAATGGTCTAGAGCAGGATGCTTATTTAAAAAGTTTAGACTCTTTGAAATATCATGAACTTTGGTACAAAGCACTTGAGCGGTACAGGGCTGAGCTCACCTACACCGTTTACCATGAAGAACTATTTCTTTATACAGGGTGTCCCAGAATTAACTATCTATTTCAATGAAATCGGACAAATTTTTTAAAAACACACTTTTATTTATGTTTATCATGTTTAATATGTGTTAAAAATGTATAAATTTCTAAATTTTTTTCATAATTTTATTTTCATAATTTTTTCATTATCTGGTCCAATGAAAGACCGTCTGAAGTCATAGAATGGCAAAGAGACTCTCCAAAAGTTAACGTGTGGCTTGGAATGACCAAATCCAAAATTTATGGCCCATTCTTCTTTGCGTTAGCAACTGTAACAGGTACCGTCTACCTTGATATGCTTCAGCAGTTTCTCGAACCACAGCTTCTTGATGATGGCATTCTTGATAATGTTGTGTTTCAACAAGATGGAGCACCATGTCATTATGCTCTAATTGTTCGAGAATACCTCAACAGACGCCTTCCGAATCGGTGGATTGGACGTGGAGGACCTCGACCTTGGCCTCCGCGTTCTCCGGATTTGACACCCCTGGATTTCATTGCATGGGGTTTCATAAAAACAAAGGTTTATCGCCAAAAGATCAATGCTTCTTGTTGAAACAGAACATTATCAAGAATGCCATCATCAAGAAGCTGTGGTTCGAGAAACTGCTGAAGCATATCAAGGTAGACGGTACCTGTTACAGTTGCTTCCGCAAAGAAGAATGGGCCATAAATTTTGGATTTGGTCATTCCAAGCCACACGTTAACTTTTGGAGAGTCTCTTTGCCATTCTGACTTCAGACGGTCTTTCATTGGACCAGATAATGAAAAAATTATGAAAATAAAATTATGAAAAAAATTTAGAAATTTATACATTTTTAACACATATTAAACATGATAAACATAAATAAAAGTGTGTTTTTAAAAAATTTGTCCGATTTCATTGAAATAGATAGTTAATTCTGGGACACCCTGTATAATGAGTAGCTGTCGTTACGCCTTAGAAAATTATTTCAACCGCCGCTATGCATTATGAAGATGAGTTCAGGATTGAAAAGCTCGGATCGGTAAAAATAAACCATCGATTGGAAAGGAGTGTTTATAAACTTGTATTTAATAATGATGTGATGGCTAACGATGACCTTTTTTTGCGTGCTTTTGAGTGTATTATATCCGTGTTTAAAGATAACTTGCCAGCCGAATGTAAAGTGGGCACAAAACTAGTATTGAACGATATGAAGGCCATTTACATCGAGTATAGGTATCACTATAACTTGAGTGGTGAAATGATGTTAAATCGTATTTACTGCGTAGTGCAAAGCAATAATGATGTGACTGTAGACTCGATTACGTGCGAGTTTAGTGTTTTAGTTAATCGCAGTAGAACATAAAGTGAATGTATTTTGATGTAAATTTATTTTCAATATATTTAATTATTTAATATAATTGTATATATTTATATATGTTTCTCCTGTACTGTTATATTGATGGTTATACTCCATCGTTTTGTACTTCTTATATTATTTTTTAATTTTATTTTTTATTATAGATATATTGCTCCTTCGTATTTCTCGTACTATTATCATTTTTTGTTTTATTTTTTATCATAGTCTATATATTCCATCTTTTGTATGGGATTGTATATTTATTTTCTATATATTTCGTGAAATTGATTCCAATAATTCGTCTAAATAAACAGAATGATGTAATAATGTCTTATTTAATTCTTTTGGTTGTATATATAAACGATATTATTATTTAATTGTATGTATACCAGATGGATGGTCACGCCTTCTAAACCGACTGACAGATTTCTAAGCCAACTGTCAACAATATCTGAATAGCGCAATCTGGCAGCTGAAAAGTTAATTAATATATACACATACACCTGCCTTCTAGGTCTTCTAAGTCAACTGGCGGGATAAGCCAACTGGCGGATTAAACCAACTGGCGGATTATGCCAACTGGCGGATTTCTAAGCCAACTGTCAAGAATAAATGCTTTAAATAAATAAATAGCGCAATCTGGCAACTCAACCTTAATAATGTACACCTGAACAAGCCATTTATGCCTTCTAAACCAGATTAAGCCTTCTTAGTCGACTGGCTGATTTACACCTTATAAGACAGCGGGCGCTCGGATGAACTCTTATTATGCGTCTGGCTGGAGCCAGGCGAACACCCCTCTCTTCTTCTTAGGTTAAGGCTTAGGTTAGGGTTTCCCGTTGGGGGGTGAGGACATCCCAACTTCTCCCCCAAAGACCCTCCTCCTTCTCCTTTGTCTCCCTCTCTTAGGTTAAGGTTACTCCTTTGGGGGGGAGGTCATCCTCACTTCTGCCCCCAAATCTCCCTCCTCCTTCATTGCAGCTTGGGGGATAGCCCCTCCCCTTGTTGCCAAACCCCCTCCCCCTTTTTCAGCATTGACTTGTTGCAAGACCCCTCCCCCTTTGTTGCATAACCTCGTGCAACATTCCCCCTTTGCACCATTGATCAACATTTGCAACATTTTGCGGTCATACTACTGGAGTCTTCTGGTGAAGTAGCAATTCCCAATTTTCTTTTTTAAAATTTTATTTACATTTTCCCACTCTACTTTCTTTGAATTTATATTTAAACCTTCAAATATTCCTTCTGACTCTCTGGGATGCGTTTTCGGATCTCTGGTTGCTATTTAATTACATAATTACATATCGATTAGCTTATGGTCGGAGAGATCTGTGTGCGTTACCTTTTTATTTATTATCTCACTGTTATTTGACTTCACGGATTTCCTGGGTAAGGAGAATAATGTTCCTTGACATCTAATAGCATTATTGCCTGGGTTCTATCATCTTCTGTTATGTTACCATGAAACTTCTCAACATATCCTCTATAACTTTGTCATTTTTCTTCCATGTTATGAATGGAAAATTAAAATCTCCACAAATTAAAATATTTGGTGCCGGCGTTTCAAGTAATTTTAACATGTTTTCTATTTCATTTGTAGCGAATTGGAATTCACTTTTCGTGGTGTTTGGTGGTCTGTAGATTTTTAAAATGTTTAGGTTCAGTTATTTTACTTCTAAAATAATAATTTCGACTGTGCTGTTTGATTTGCTTACCTTCACCTAATGTGTGTGTTTTTCAAGTAGATGCAACAACTTCGTCCTCGTCTAGCAACTATCTTTTCTGTATATGTTGTAGTTCAGTATCACTATTTCAGAATCCTCGATGCAGTTTTCACAGCCTTTTTCGCATTTATGTAAGTGTGTTTCCGTTAAGCATATGATACTATGCTGGTTTCAAGAGCTAAATTTTGCAAGTATTGTAATTTGCAGTCTGCATGGACAGTAGGGTGGAGTGAAACACAACTTTTTATTTCAAATTTATTTGCCTCACTTGTTTTTTGGTGTATTAGAACATAAAAATGATGTATTCAGTCATTTAATGTTTGTAACTGAAACCATTTCTCGCATTTTTACATAAAAGCGAAATGGCCATCAGCCGTTTGTCCATAAATAAAAATATACTCATAACATAAAAACTAACATAACATAAAAAATAATTGAAGAAAAAGCTTTATAATGCAAAACTATACTTAAAAAACACCATTGTGCATACATTGTATTGAAATAAAATTGTATCTGGTCTCACTTGGTTGGATGCCGTAAATCAATTACATTTGAATGCGATATAAACCCCGCTCATCTCAAATATTATTATTTTTTCAGGAGAGGCATGAGATACTTTTTGGTTTCAAGTGAGGGAAGCAGAGAGCGACTTTTTATTCTTGACCTAATAATTCCGTCTCTTGATTCCTGTGATATTACTGATGCTGATGCAGCTGTAACCAACTTCACGGCTCATTCGACGTTCTGTGTGCGAATGGGGAATTGCTCAGCTTCGAAACATTTTGTTTCGTACTCAAGCAATTCTTCATCATACAATTTAGAAGTGAGAGGTGGTTCACTGATATCAATCTTGTCCCAGAAAATGATGTCTGTCCAATGTGATGCTTTGAAGTTTAATTCTGGTATTCTAAATTCTCTGATTTTCCTTGTATTGGCTTCCTTACACTTTCTTGTCTGTATTATTCGATCGATTGCAACTTTGCGCAGCTTTTGTTCACTATCTGACAGCAGTAATAGAAGAATATTTTCTGAGTGAGCAAAATAGGTATTCCGTGATATATAAGGTTGGACAACTTTTTGTATATCTTGGGGTAACAGTATGATAATAAAAACCCACTCTAATAGACAGTTTATTTCCACAACAGTTTCGATGCCTACTGGCATCCTCTTCAGGTGGATATAGAAAAACGAAGAGGATGCCAGTGGGCATCGAAACTGTTGTGGAAATAAACTCTGTCTATTAGAGTGGGTTTTTATTATCATATTTTGACCTTCACGTAGAAAAGTGAAGTTTTTTGCATTTATTGAGGTAACAGGTTACTAGTATGGGCGCGTTCGGGTAGAGGAAGTTGGGGTGCTCTGAAATTCTGCCCTTGGAGGGGCCCCCTGAAGGCTTAGCCTTCGTTATGAGGGGCCCCCCTTACTTAAGTTCCTAACCCATTTATGGGGTCTCACCGGCCTTAATGAAGGGCATTTGACCCTTGAGGGACCCCTGCGGGGCCCCATCTTCCTTTAAAAAATTAAATTTAAAAAAATTAAATTTTAAAAAATTAAATTTTTTAAAATTACATTTAAAAAAGGATTCTTCACCTTCCTTAAAAAAAATAGGAATCGTCTTCACCAAAAAAAAAAAAAAAGAAAAAAAAAAGTGGTTCATCATAACCTTTCACGAGAAAAATCTGTCTGTCCTGTGGGGTTCTTTCATGAGACAAAAACAAAAAAACATTCGAGTACTTTTTGTTCCGACGTGTTCGCGGTCCCCGTTAGTTTCATCTGCAGGGGAAGCAAACCAAACCTTCTAACATTAGCAATAAAAACTTTAAATAAATATCTGAAAAAGAGTTTAATAGATATTATAATCCACTACCATATTATCTCTTCAAATGTATTACCAATTTCCTGTTAGCAATTGCGTAAATCACAAAATACAAACTCAGATTAATCACGTTTTAAATCATTAACAATTTCTCTGTTTAATATTTGTATTATATGAAGTTAAATAAAATTTTTAAATATTTTAAATATATTAAATATTATTTTCAATTATAGGGGTAACTTTTGCTTTTCTAATTAAAATTCATTTATTTTGCACTAATATGAAATGAAGCGAAATGGAATGAATTGAAAAGGCTTATTGGCAGACTATAGGGGTCAATCCCAGAATAGGCACCTGATGTACCTCAATCCCAGATGAAGCACCTGCGTTCAACCTCAATCCCAGAATAGGCACCTTGCAAGGAATTAAATAAAAACAAACCTGATGATTACAAAATTTATTGTTTATACAAAGTTTATTACAAATGTAATAAAGGCAAAGTTATAAAAGGTTTAAAGTGGTTTAATGAATAAAGAAAAATTTTAGATATTATAAATTCCTGCAATATGAGCCCGAATGTTTCTGAATCCATCTGAAGCAAATCTATCTTGCCACATAAATTGGTATAGATATAGGTTAGGTTAGGTTAGGTTAGGTTAGAGTTGATTTTTTCAAATATTGATAAAAACAATGAAATTATATCTCTAAAAACTGTTTATATTTTTTTCTCCTCAATCCCAGATTAAGCACCTGTGTTTTGCCTCAATCCCAGATTAAGCACCTAAAAATGATTTCAGGTGCCTATTCTGGGATTGATCCGACTATAGTCCAAATGACAAATATTATTAAACTACATTACGCAGTTAAACTTACAATTAAGTGTTTAACCGGCAGACCTATTATTATTTAGCTTCAATTACCATCTTAAACAATATTATTTGTTTATTATATATATATATATATATATATATATATTACATACATACATATATACTGTATATTTGATAAGTTTACTGATTCAATGTAAATAGCTGCATATTTCTTTCTTAAGTACGTTGGTTATATTCAGCATCTCAGTTCACATTCTTGCCATATTTTCCATGCTAGTTAATTAATAGTATTCAATTAAAACGTATGTAATTTTTCTAGTAATTTAACTGTAACGAGTAGTAGTTAATTATTATTGTTACCAACTTTTGGCTATAAACTACACAGGTCTGCGAATGAGAAATTTGTAAGAGCAGTTTTCTTACTAATAGTTGATTTTATATAAATCAAATACTCTGATTTCGAATAAGGCATGCATTTTCCTATCACGTAAGGAATTTCTGCAATCTGGAAGGGAGATGCAGTTACATAAATAAATATTATTTATTTCAGTTTACATTAGGTATCTATTTCGTTTTGCTATGCTAATTACAAATGCAAACAACTTTAAAGAGAAAGAAGGCTATTTAAATCAACCACATATACGTGTTTATCTAGACTGAGTTTTCTTGTGGTCTATGCAATGCACCTTTTCTTTTATGTAATAATTCTGTAGCACCCATTTCAACATCCAACAGTAAGCATTCGTCATGCTGACGTCTCACCTTTAATGATAACTCGTTAGTTTTTAACCAAAATTAATTTGAATAAGTTTTAATAAAAACTACTTACATATGTAATATGAAATCAAGGACGTAGCCAAAGCTTAAAAACAGACGAGGCGAAAATTATATTTTGATATATAAAAATATAGTAAGTATATAAAATTAATGTTCTTAAAATCTTCAAAGATAATGCTTTTAGGCAGGAATGACGTCACAAAATTTGTCTCATTATATGGCTTTAAATTTGATTCATTATATGGCATTAAATTTGAAGCTTTTTTTAAAAAACTTGCTCACCTGGAGAAAAAGTCACGAATATCTGCTGATGCCGTTCGTTTCATTTGTCACCAATAAACAAATACTCAGGCAACAAAACATTGACAAGCAGATGGACATGTCTGTGCTTGCATTACAGAGTTACCAACTGAAACTTTCAGGAGCGCTAGACTTTTGCATAAAAAGCGCTAAAGAGCGCAGGATTTGTACAACTCTAGGTAAAATCGATTTTTTTTCTACTTAATAATTAATAATAATAATAAATTATTAATTATTTTATATATAATTTTATTAATTATAATTATAATTATTTATTATTAAAATAGTAATTAATAATATAATTTGTACGAGACATGTAAAATCCTATTTCTGCCAATTTCCTCAGATTTCCTTTGAAATTCATTTTCCTCATTGAGCCAAAATATCCGTTAAGCCAGACGATGCGGCCGTTTCGTCTGCCACAACGTGGTTACAGATATGGAAATATAACATTTTGTGAATTTCTGTACGTAAAGTCGAAAACTAATATTATTTTCGGAACCATCGTGCAAAATTACTATACAGGTAATACATTATTTCGATCAACAAAAACATCTACTAGTCACTCATTATTATGCATTCACATTCAGGGATAGCTGCAGACATGCCTCCTTTTACAATATTTCAAATGTAAATTTAATTTCAAAGCGTTTTATCATGCAACATTGGAGGATATATTTTAAATATTTTTCCTACTGCCGCTAATCCATTATTTTTGACGATTACCTATTTTAATTTTTCATTCATTTATAACACGAATTTCATTATACGTGAATTTAAAACAGAAGCGTATTTATAACGCAGAATGTGTAGACGAAAACACGAAATATAATATCTCTATAAGTACATGTTTATTTTAAAATTATTGAAATATGCAAGATTGAAAATTGATCAATGATTATAGGATCATCAGTCTCATTTATAATAGTGCTACACTAAATGCTGCAAAAGCCGTTTTCCACGAACATTACAATACAGAAAACGGAGTTTTGACTAATGCGATAGATAGCCACAAATTAGATATATTCGTTTAGGATCATTCTATAATTTTACAACACTCCTTGTAAGCAATTACTTTCACTGATTAATATAATTTCTTTTCATTAGTTTACTAACCCCCATTTTCAACAACTTTCCGGAATTATACAAACAGACAGGGATTGCGAAATTTCCCATAACGTTATATTACATTATAATACGTTATAATACGTTTCAAAACGTCTGGAATATAAGTTGCCGGTAATACTCATCTGCACATTGAAAGAAGAGCCCTTATCGTTGCAAAGAAACATGACTGGATATATAAAAGGCATTCGTTTTTCTCATTAACAAACTATGAATTCTGTTGGTAACATTAAACAAATTGCATAATGAAATACACACCGAATTGAAATTATGGCGAAATACGGCAACTATCTATGCATTGCAACACAGTGAGAAGCAACTATTTAAGTCCATACTCTACTCGTAGACTTCATTCTCCATGCAATTTTCTCAGCGGAAAGTTTGTTAACTCTTCACCTCCTTTACCAGTTTGTGAGTATTTTAAACTTTTTAGCATGTTAAATGTTAAGCATTATTTTTTAAGGATAGGCTTTGAGTGAAATTTCATTCTAGATGTTCGAATCCTTTCTGGTTCACGAATAATATATATATATATATTATGTTGCAGATAGCAGTTAGCTACAAAATATCGGACTACATTTAGACTAATAATTTGGCTATTACATAATACTATAGTGTCATACTACATAAAAATTTTTAGTCTCTCTTCAACAAAGAGTCGCTCGGAGTTTAGAAACGGTTTCATTTTTAGAGAAATTAAAGACTTTTAATGTTCTAACTCACACACTTTCAATGAATTTGCAAATATTTACAATAAACCGACTTAATTTCGTGTCTAACGTTTTAAATAAGCTGCAGATATTTTCTACAGTTAAATTATTACACTGTCAACCACCATTTGCCTTCGGTGGGTTTGCAAAAATAAAAGCCTGACCAAACTGTATGTTCGTGACAGTGTAATTTGAAGAATATTAGCTAAAAAGGTGCAAATTAACTGTATAACGCAACAAAATAATTTTATATCTTGAAATTACATAGGAACAATCCTGAACTATATATATATATATATATATATATATATAATACACACAGACCGTGCATGGAACAAGGAACTCTTCTAGGATAATTAAATCCACTATAGTCCGAATAACTAATATATATATATATATATATATATATATATATATATATATTTATATGGGAAATAAGAGAACGAGACAGGCTGAACAATGTGGGCATACGTTTAGATTAGTTTTGATTTTCGTCACTAGTGCTGAAAAGATAAAAATAAGAATTGTAAATGAAAATGAAAAGGTTTATTGGTAGACTATAGACCATATGACAAATATTATTAATACAATGACAGTTCATATACTAAGGATAGAAATATATACATTTGATTAGAAATAATACTGTAATGTCGAAGTTAAGTGGAGCTGCAGACATACGTTTTCGTACCAAGAAGTCCATAGCTTAGAGAATAAATGGCAGGACTCGTGGATAGCTTGGATGAGCGGGTTGGTTGATTTTTTAATTATTTGCGTTAGATTGTAGTCTTGTTATCTCCGGGAAGCTCGGGGCATTGCGGGTAGCAAGCATTTGCGAAGCTGTGCATCTCGGGGCTAATTTATGTAAGTCTAAAAGACCTGCTCTACAGCAAGTTTAGGATTCTGCAAGATCCTTGTTTATAATTTACCAACAGTTGCTGTCCGTATATATTACAGCAGAAAGTACGAAAGAGAGTGTCTTTAGCTTCACTTGTACAGAATCGAGAGTTCCTTATGGTCATATTCGCTTTAGCAAACAGACTTCGAGATTGTTTTCTTATAACCGAGTCATCACTCAAGGAGCTGGTAATAGTTTGACCCAAATACTTAGACTCTTGTACTTCCTCAATTACTTCACCATTCATTTTAAACATTATATCAGCTAGGATGAAATTGCATAATCTTAGTTTTGTAACGTTAAAAAGATTTTCATGTTTCTGCGAATACACTTCGCAGACTTTTAGTAGCCGATCCATACCTTTAACAGAGGGACTTATTATCACCATATCATCGGCGTAAACTAAGTTATTTATCCTTGTGTTATCTATACAACAACCCACTGTTGTCTCATCAAGTGATGCAATTAATCCGTAAATATACACATTAAACAGCATAGGGGAGAGCAAGGAACCTTGTCTCACCCCGCAAAAGGTGGAAAAACACTCGGATAGTACATTGCCCCACCTAACAGTGAGAGATTGGTGGGAATACAAAAAATTTCAATAAATTTAATATGTATATGGGACCCTTCCTGTCTTCTAGTTTCGCAAATAAAATATTGCGGCTCACCCTATCATATGCATTACTTATATCTAGGAAACAGCTATAAA
Organism: Bathynomus jamesi; assembly: GCA_023014485.1. Lineage (NCBI taxonomy): Eukaryota > Metazoa > Arthropoda > Malacostraca > Isopoda > Cirolanidae > Bathynomus > Bathynomus jamesi. The sequence goes on from JAJOZX010001460.1 coordinate 130,808, forward strand.
TAGTTGAATTACTGTCAATGTATTTAGATATTGTTTCTTTAAATACATAGATGCACAGGTCAGTTGAGTGGGACCTTTTAAAGCCAAACTGATTAGGAGATATCCATACGAAGTCATTTAATCGGAGTAACAAGAGTTTTTTTAGTAGTTTCGAGAAGCAGCAAGCGATATAGCCAAATAATATCACCATCAAAGAATATTCTGTGTTAACTATATTACTATAACATATATGTAGTTTTCCGTGTCACAGTACTATATTGTTCCTTCATCCAATATTTCTAGGAAACGTTGGGTACCACAAACAATCAAGATATGGACGTCGATCAAAATTTACTTGACGCGAATGTACAACCTCGTGCAGTACCGAATCCAAGTCATCGATTATCCAATAACAGGGAAATGTAAGCATGCTTTACTTTAGTAATATATATATATATATTATTTTTTTATATTGTCGGATGCAGTGGTTAACAACAACTTGTAAGAACGATCAACGCATGTAGGATTCTAAAAGTACATTTATACACATCACGCATGTCCGATGTTCCGTAAATATTTGTGCAGGTTTGAAGGAGAGCAGCTTTAGTTCTATAGAAACTTCTTATACACGGCTAGTTACGCAAAGAGCTGGTGCTGGCTCGCCCATATACATTTAAATCCTTGTACATATTCAGTGTTTCATTTCTTATTTTGGGTCTGATACTGGAAGAATGACCAGAGTTACCCTTACAGAGATACATGTCCTTAACCTTGCAATATTGAAAGAACACTACGGTTCAGTAAGCGTAACTCGTCAGCTTTCAGGAGACGCATTAAGTCTTTAACAGAAGGAACTGATAGCCTTGTATTAGAGCCCTAGTCCAAAACGTCCATATTCACATCATGTATACTACATTCATCGCATGATTCAGTCACAAATCGCTGGTCGGCAGTATGGGCATCAAACTCCACAGGAGTTTCCAAAACCCTAATACATCACATCAACGTTGCCTAGTCATAAACGGTTGACAGATATATATATATAATATATATATAATATATATATAAAATTATATATATATATATATATATATATATATATATAATAGACACACACACATATATATATATATATATATATAGACACACATATATATATATATATATATATATTTATATATATATATGTGTGTGTGTGTGTGTGTATATAGTCATTTTAACATCCTGCTACCACCTAGTCGAGATGTTCATGTTCCTCAGTCTGACTCATAAACTTCTACAACAATCGTGGTCTTTTTTCAAATTTTCAATCTGCTGAACACCACATCTCCTCCTCCAAACCTCATCCCTCACTGAAGCTCAGGTTCCTGCGATGACAGCCAGGAACATCAGTTCTATAACCTCTTACATTCACTATACTCAGATTCATTCCAAAGGTGGATGATGCGTACATGTACGCAATGACCTAACTTGTTCACGTATTCCCGAACCCCGAATTATATACCCTCTGACTACGGCATACAATTAATTATCAAACTAAATACACCTGCGCTGTTTCCCTTTCTCCTAATTCTACTGCCTATCTAAATTTCTTTAACTACCGTACTTCCAAAGTGGAATACATTCTATTCCACTCTCCATTGCTGAAATTTTCATTTTAGGAGATTTCATTGTTTACCAATACCTTTGGCTTTCCTGAACGACCATGAGCTAATTGTTCTATTTCATCACACTCTTTCAGGCATCTACCTAAGAACCTCTTCAACAACTCTATCTCTTCTTCTTTCCCTCCTCTATTCCGCCCGATGACTCAGCAGCCGGATCTTCTCCTGACAACGCTTTCTCCTGACAAACTTTCGCTTCCACCTCAACCATGGATGATTCCGATGCTGTTCCTCCATCTCCTCCTCCCTCTGACTTTACCACGTCTGAAATTAGAATCGCTTCGAAAAATGTTCTTTCTGTCCCATCTGGGGACCATCTCTTGGACGGTGTATGGACCTGATGGGGCTCCTCCCGTTATTCTTGCGCATCAATGCCAACATCCCGACAGGCAAACGCCTACGTTTTTGCTTATCATCTTGTACTTTACCTCCCTGCTAAAAATTTGCTTTCATTCAACCTGTCCCAGGAGGGCTAACCGCCCTAAACCCTTCAGTCAAAATGTTTTGATTTCTTGCCTATTTAAAATTTTTTAAACTAACCTTAATAGGAAGAATCTTAACCACCTCTCTTCTTACAATATTCTTTCATATCGTCAGTACGGGGACCCAATGGTAATTCTAGCGATGATCTTCTTGCATATCGCCCAGAATCATGGTCTTCCTCCTTTCAGGATTTCGGTGAAACTCCTGCTATTGCGCTAGACATATCGAAAACTTTTGATAGGTTGTAGTACAAAATTTCTAATATCCAAATTGCTAACCTGTGGATTTTATCCTACAATCTATGTCTTCACCTCTAATTCTCCCTCTAGCCTCCCTATAGCAGCGATTGTAGATGGCCTCTATTCTTCTCCTAACGCTATCAACAGATGTGCTCCTCAGCAAAAAGAGTATTTTTAAGCACTTACCCAGATGAATGTCATTCTTGCCCCATATTATGGATTCATCACCTTTACACATAAATACTTCAGCAGCACGGTGCTGGGTTTAATACCTTTGCTTTACTCCATAGGCTTACCTATATTCCTCAAACCCTTGAAGCAGTTTTGATGTTTCTTGATAAAAATATCTTAACTAGTCAAAATGATTTGAAGGCATAATACATTTTTGAAAAAAAATAAATAAATAATAATATATATATATATATATATATATATATATATATATATATATATATATATATATTAGGGTGTCCCAAACTCATAGGGGGCCAAATTTTTTTTCGGGATACAAATCCGCTCGTGTTGCGTTCTTTTGATGTTTCCCATTAGAAGTCTTCCTGTAAAATTTCAGAGAGATCGAAGGAAATTTGAAGGTCCCGAACTTTGAACACTTTATTTCTCCTCTTAACTGAAAGGCAAATTAACTGAAATATTTCTCTCAAAAGTTCCATCACAAAGATGATTATACAAAATAAACATGTATTTTAATCTTAACACACAAACAACAATTTCAAAGCATCACATTTATGCATTTTAACTAAACACGTGTTTCATGAGATCCGTTTTTGTTCCCTTCCGGCTCACATTCCGTCGGTGTGAGTGGACAGTTCGAAGGAGGAACTGGAGGTCTTCTTCATCACGGCACAGAGGTTTGCTTGTGTATTTCTCAATGAGGGCGATGCCTCGCTCTGCTGCATCATTGACCACCATCAGTTCTGCAGCTCGGCTCTTTGCCAGACGGTAGTTTTCGTCAGTAGGCCATATTTCAGGGTCTTTGGTGAGGAACGTGGGCTCAACTTGGAGAAACTGGAAGAGTGTGGTGGATCGACTCGTCACCCACGGACTTAAACGGCCATCCACTTGCAGTCCCTTGCCTTGGACTCGTTTGAGTCCTTTCCCAGGGCGCTTTTTCAGGTTAGCCGTCATGTTACACTTTTCATTGTCGTCAACTCTGTCATCAAACAGTGCAAGACAGATTAAGTCCTCCGAGATATACCACAGATGACGGAGCACAGCCCGGTAAGCTGTGTTTCCAACGTCCTTATCAGGGTAACCTACAAGAAGATTGCACAGCCTAACGTCATTTTTGGGAGATTTGATGGCGATGGGAGCCTCGTGCCAGTGACGCACGTATACAAGGCTCACGAAGAGAGCCATACGGCGAACCCCTTGCAGTTCTTGGAGACGAAGTTCGGAGAACTGGGACTGCAGTTAATGCTATTTTCAGGCAGTAAATAGCTTTGGCCATCCATCTGGCCTGATGGTAAGCCCCTGGAGACCGAAGCTTGTAACGTCCTACGTCGTCTCCGAGATACAAGAGGCTCAGTCGAAGAAGTTCTTCATAATCCTCTCGAGGATGATTACCACTTCTTAGGGCATCGCGGAGATAGTCTATTACCTCAAGTCGCATTTGTGAAAGGCAAGCATTGTCATTTATGAAGGCTTTAGCCACCTCGTCCTTGTCAAATGCATCCAACTGACAGTGGTTCATTGATGGCCAGGCCTCCTTGAATCTCCTGAAAAGTGGGATTTGAGGACTTGGTGGTGTTCCTAGGCACACGACGAGACATCCTTGAGAATCACTTCGTGAACGTGATGACGGCAAGCAAACCATAAAAGAGATCTTCCCAATGCCGCTTCCAAACGCGCACACGCACCTTGCACTATCCCTGTGTTTGATGCCGTCGTGTCAAACACCATGCCTATGATCTTGTCTTCAATTCCGACTAGGGTGAGCGCTTGATGGACTGCGCTTGCCATTTGCTGTCCTGTGCCGTCTATTATTTTTGGTGCTCCTAATAGCTCTTCCACACCATCCCCAGTCACCACAACAGCAATCCGATCGACTGACTTACCCTCCTGTTCGATGTCAGTGAGTATCTTTGTGTCCCAGTGGATCTGCAGTCGAGGTGGAAGCTGCTCGAGGTGGCCAATAACATTGGTCCCTATCATTGTACGGGCCTTTTGTCGGAAGCGGTGAACCGTGCTCTTTGATGGAACACTGTCAGGACCGAGAGCTAGGGATTTTGCAGTCGCAGCAAACGCTGATGTTGCCTGTCGAACAGAAAGGCCCTCGCGATCCCAAGTTGCTGCCAGGTCAAGATCACTCAGACTTTCTTTTAGTCTGTCATGTTTGGGAGCTTTCGAAGGTTTAAGTCCACAAGTGACGGCTTCGTTTCCACTGTCAGCTGACGATGTGCTAGAACTGCTGTCGGTAGCCTCTTCTGTGACTCCTACAGCTAGAGCCTCCTCCGTTTGACGCCGGTGTGCCCGCTCAAGAGCTCTTTCCCTTTCCTGTCTTTTCATTGTGGCTGCATTATATTTTCTATCTTCACCTCCCATGTAACTCGTATGTCGATCTTCCCTTTGGGAAATGAGGAATTCCTTGTCTTCAAGAGGAATATCTCCCCGATCCAGAACGTCTGAGCGGGCGACATCAAAAATATCCTCCATATCAGCCAAGAATACATCCCGCTGCATATTGTAAGTCATTCCAGTCTTGTTCTTGTTTTTATGCAAATTTCGATACCTCTGAACCAAAGCTTTCAGTTTAGTCGAGGCATGAACGGAGGTTGTTGCCAGATTCGAGTTGGCTCTAGCCCAGATTTCTAATACAGCCGATATTACAGCCTTGACACTGTTGGAATCTGTCTTCTTTTGGTCGCGGTGATGGTAGAAGAAAAGGAGCAACACGTCCATATTACTTGGTAATCTAGATTTAGCCAGCTCTGCTATCGGAGACCTCTCAAGAAGCCACAACTTGATGTTTGATCTTGTCAACGCCATAATGATCAATTCTGAAAACCAAAAAAACGTCATCAAACGTCGGGACCTCTAAATATCATCTGATCGAGTTGAAAATCACACAGCCAATGCTTTAGTCCAAACCACATCCGGGCATGACACGAGTGGTCAGGTCGTGTTAAGAAAAAAAATTGGGACACCCTAAATTATATATATATAAGAACATGTACAGAATTTGAAAATGATGCAACTTTTTCATCAATGAATCTACAGGCCTTAATGAATCTACTAAGCATAAACATAGCTCTGATAAACCTTGTGGAGATACTTATAATACATGTTGATAGCTTTGTAAACTTGATTTTTCTAGGGAATCTAACTATTGTGTAGTTTGTTTTTAAGAAGCTCGTATTCAGCAATTTTCTCTTCTTTTCCAGGGCATCGTGTGAGGAGTCGTTTAAAAGATCCCGAAATGCATTACCACCAACATGCTCAGGTGGCGGTAAGTGGGATCGAAAGAATAAACAGGGGCCCTTTGACTCTACTATTGAGGTAACCCCTCAAGCAACCATCCAAGACCTCTAAACCTCCGCAGGCATTAAAAGATCTAGGCCTGATGAAGATCAATCTCCTGCCACATGCGGTATGGAAGCTAAACGAACAAGGTAGAGCATATCGTTCAGCTCTGAGGACAAATATCCGTTGCCGACAAACTCATTGTCGGGGGAGCCAAATGAACAATGTCCTGCAAACCTCCAGCCTTACACGTCACCTGCAACATTCCAAGCCCCTTCAAGGGCTACCGCTAGCCATACAGAGAGAATGATCTATCATTCAACCAACGGTGTATCTCTTACCTTAATGCAAAATGCGAGTAATACCCATACACTTTCTAGAAGTCGCTACAACGTCAGAATTGACCCCCGAGTCGCATATTCGAAGGGCTTCGAACAAGGACTCTCCAGCGTAGTTCGGTGTGTCATCGCATATGCTCTTCAGAACAATAATGATCGGGAGACCCGAGTAAGGTTGGCATTTGGGATTGAGCCAAATAGCGGTAGCGATCAGTTCTGGATAGTAATACCTTACAGAAACCTGGTGGCAGAAGATGTTGACTACATCCTTTCGCGTTTTGCACAAGCCTCTCAAAGTGGATCAAAGTTTAGCCTGGAGAATCTCACGGTTGAAATTGACCACGTGTTCCGTGTTGTGGGTAATAGTGCCACACCTTATACTCTTAACTTCAATTGTCAGGCTATTTATAGACGGCATATAAACGTCGATCGTGGTTGCGGCTTTATAGCAGTGGTCTTAGCACGTATGTTTACTGTACTAAATACACGGGCCCAAAAAATTTGGTTGCCTACGGTAGTGGAGCATGCCCGTAAACTAGCTGTAGACTGTAAACTTGAGTTTGACTGTAATATGGGTCCTGAAGAGTTGACGAAAGTAGAAGAACAGATGAAAATTAGGATTGCCGTGTTTCGCGTGGATGAAGATGGTAGAACAACGTATGTTTTTAAAAGCAGTGTGAGAGATCGTACAAGGCCCCTACTTGTTTTAGGGATGGTGGGAACAACTTACCTTCCTATTAGACGCATCAGAGATCTTTACGTAAACTATGATAAAAGTCGGAAATATGGACGACAGCACGATTTGTGTAAGGGCTGTCTCGAGTTTACGAATGATCTTTTGAAACATTGTAAGGAGTGCCACATGGTATGTGTGCAGTGTAAAAGCCCCAAATGCGAAAGTCGTGTAGTTGACGCTGAGAAGCGAGACTGTAATGTATGTAAGCGCATGTTTATCAATAACATCTGTTTTGATCACCATAAATCGAATGGCACGTGCAGGAAAATGAGGATTTGTGAGTGTGGTATGTTTCACACAATGGATAATTGGGGGAATTTCAAGCATAAATGTAATGAAATTCACTGTTCTACATGCCATGAGAAATATAAGGAGGTTGGGGTAAAACATGTATGTTATATGAAAGATGCTAAGCCTAAAAATAGACATTGTATAACTGTGTATTACGATATAGAAACATATACGAATGCTGAGACCAAAGAAGTTATCCCGCATCTACTTGTAAGCCAGACTATCTGTGATGAATGCATGGAATTCGAGTGTGATAAGTGTCACAAATGTGGTAAACGGACAACCATTTTTAAGGTGTCTGCAGGAGATTCCCCTGTGAAACTCTTTGTGTCCTATATTGTCAAGCTAGCGGACAAGTTCAAAAAAATGACTGTGTATATTCTCGGCCATAACGGGGCAAAATTTGACACACAGTTCCTTTATAAGGAGTTGCTTGAGCACGAGTCCTCTGAGATATTTACAGGTGATCCCTTGAAAAGAGGAAACAAATTATACAGATGCAAATAAGAGGTAATGTACAGTTTAAAGATACCTTGCTGTTCGCTCCATGTAAATTGGCAAAACTACCCAAGGTCATGGGCGTTGCAGCTGAAGTTTCAAAAGGTATTTCCCTTACACATTCCTCACTAGCGAACTTTAAATTATGTCGGCGCACCACCCCCCAAGCACTATTTTAACTACACCAACATGGATGATAGTGAGCGTGAAGATTTTGACCGATACTACAACAGTTTTAATGAACGTAATCCTTATAATATAGCTGATGAATGTGAACGTTATTGCGTGAATGATGTGCGCGTGCTTAGAGTATGCTTTCAAGCCTTTAGAAGGATGTACATATGTCGTTTCAAATGCGATCCGTTGCAAGTCGCAACCACCATCGCCTCATTATGTTTTACGGTGTTCAAGAATAACTTCATGCCTAAAGACACCTTAGCCATTATTCACAGAAACAATCCCCGCAGTTATGGGCACAAGGCTATTTACTGGCTCATACACCTACAACAGCAGACAGGTGTATACATAAAGCACGCTCGCAACACGGGGGAAGTACCCATTAAGATCAATGGCCGTGTTTTTTGGGTGGATGGTCTAAGCGAAAACCTTGCTACTGGTGAGAAGACTGTGTACTCCTTTAACGGTTGCTGGTGGCATGGTTGCCCCCGTCCTGAGTGTGGAATCGCAGGAGATATCCACGGTAGATCTCCTGCCGACTGTCTTGCGTGGACGCGCACCCGCGATCAACTTATAGGCTCCCAGTTCACTCACAAAGTCTTGTGGGAGCATGAGTATGATGCAAGGATGGAAACAGATGCCCTGTACCGCGAAGAAATAAGAGCCATCAAGCGTTCAATGGTGGTAGACCCCCTCAAATGCGGTGATAGCTTGTTCGGCGGGCGTACAAACCCTTCAAGCTATACTTTCCACCTACGGAGGGTGTGAAGCTCCATTACTACGACTTCTGTTCTTTATACCCCTACGTGATGAAGAACAATCCGTACCCCGTAGGTGCACCTGAAAAACTAGTGGGGCCCGCCATGCCAACCATCGAGGAGTTTTCGGCCAACTTGAATGACCTCTACTTTGGACTCTCTTTCGTAGACGTGCTCCCCCCTCGCGATTTATGGATGCCTATCTTGCCTGTTGTTATAGGCCACAAACTCATGTTTCCCCTGTGTGTGAAGTGTGCAGAAGAGAACAATGGCGATTGTGAACATACACCCCACCAGCGCAAGATCAGAGGTGTATACACAAGCCCTGAACTGGACCTAGCCGTTCGCCATGGTATAGAATAATGAAGATATATGAGGTGTGGAGGTTTCAGAAGCTACCCAACCTTTTCAAACCGTATATAAACGCATTTTTGAAAGATAAGGTCGAAGCATCAGGCTACCCTCGAGGGGTTGATACCGAAGATGAAAAGTCGGCCTATATACAGCGTTACCGTGACCGTGAAGGGATACAGCTTGATCGTACCCAAATTGTAAAGAACCCAGGCAAGCGCTTTAGTGCAAAGTTGTGCCTAAACAGTCTTTGGGGAAAATTTGCGCAGAATACAGGCAAAGGGAACGTTCATTTGGCGCAAAGTTATAGTGAAGTTTGGGATTACGCCAACGCGCCCGATAAAGAGGTCATGGAAATCGTGAATGTAGGTAATACTTATATAATAAGGTACAACCGAACCGAATTGGCCACAGATACCTCAAGGGTTACAAACATACCTGTAGCCAGCTTCACAACGGCATACGCACGTATCAAACTTTGGGGCCTATTGCATTCTCTTGGACGGAGGGTATTGTACGCTGATACAGATAGTGTGATATTCACAGAGAGGGAGGGTGAATACATGCCCGCTATTGGGGAGTTCCTCGTTGAGCTAACTGACGAGATCAAGGATGAGTATGGAGACATCGCATACGCCGACTCTTTTGTCTCAACAGGACCAAAACTACGGGGTACGGGTGAGGATAGGGGATACGAAGTATATCTTCAAGGCGAAGGGTATCACGCTTAACCATACGAATCGGTGGGTCGTTAACTTTGACTCGATGAAGGAACTAGTGAGCTTGGAAGATGATGAGGGTGACCGACCGCCCCACCTGGTTGTGGGAACTCACAACTTCAGAGCACAGAAATTAGCGGGTGTGAAGGAGCTTAGAGGTACAAAAGTGTGCAGTAACACCTATAGGAAACGTTACCAGATACCTGGTACCTATGATACCGTTCCCTTTGGGTACTGTAACGACTAGATGCTTACCTTGTAATGCTTACCCGTATTTAAACTATGTATGTGCCTGTTACACCTTTTTATTATATGTTCTTTGCACCACTGTTTGCCATGCATGTTTAACTATTTTCTGTGTATAGTATTTGTACTGATAATAAATTTCTTGTTTTGTATTAGATTGCTTTTCATTCTAACAACCTTCATTATATTAGTTATGGGAAATAAAAGTTGTATATTTACACACCTGTCATTAATAATGCACGGTATTTTTCTCCACAGCTTATTAATGACGTAAACTTAGTCTCAGTAAATTCCTTTGTGTGCCAGCGAATCCACATGGCACCATCAACAAAAAGTATATGTATTTTCCTCAGACTAGATTCAATGGTGGTTTATGGCAACTGAGTATAAAAATTAATTGTATAGCAACATCTGGTAGTTTTGGACATTGCCCTGAACATTTAGAACCCAAAAAGAGGTGCAGAAACTATATGAAGGGGTACTCTCGTCTATAATGCAGAAAGTGTGATACCCATTACGTTTAACAAAAGCCAAAACTACCTTAATGAATCAAAGCACTATGGTCCACCCTTGTGTTTAGCAAAGGCCAAATATTGTTATTATTTGTGCCTTTCAAAGTACCAAAGTTGTGTTAGTGTCTCTTATTACATGATATCATCAATGGAGCCATATAACTTCTAGTGTAATTAATTATTTCTAAGCAAAGTTTCGTTTCCATACCTATTTTAACATGTTTAATTGTTAAAATCGTTTTTTAGTTCGAAACAATAATTTGGGATAGAAAGGGTTCATATTGCAGACACCATCGTCGCTCTGTGCAATACATATCATTCAAATAAGTACCTACAGATCCATATAGGTGCATGATGTTTTCCACAGTCGGTAGTAATGACGCTAAGACATCCAATATTATTTTAAGACATTTTATAATCAAGTTTTAATCTTCCTGCAAGCGTTTGAAGACCTTGTTAAGTATACATTCGCCTAGTATGAAAAGTTGAAATATGCCTACATGAATAAGATGGTTGCTTATCTTCTCATAGTCAAATTTCAGTTGAAGCCTATACATGTGCCGATGTGTCGCGTGTTGAAATCTTCTAGCTCATTACAATGTCGCTATTTTACTGAAGTTATTGCACAAACGAAAACAAATGATAAGAATATGTAATATAACAACGGATACAAAAGGCTACAAACAACGACTTATACGATAATGTTTGTTTAGGAAGCTCTGGTAAAAGATGTACGAAAATTAAGAATGTAAATGAAAATTTTAAAGCATAGGAGAGAGATTGGGAAGAAATAGAGAACTTTAAAGATAAAGCGAAAATTTAAGAGTAAAGAGACCTGGTTCCGAGTGAAATTCAACAATACTCTTATACGGTATAAATGTTTTCCAAAGGAGATTTAAGACAAAATAAACAGCTGGCCTTTTTAAAAGGTTCCGATTGCATTACTTTGAAGTATGTTAGTGACATTCCAGCCCCACAAATTAACTATACGCTTGAATGACATACGTTTAGTTTCATCAGAATTAAAATGCTTACCCACTAATTTGAGATCAATATTCTGAGTGCATCCTACATTTCTGCAATCAAATTGTTTTTAGGTTTAATGATTGTCAAGCATTAAATGTTCATAGGTAAACAGTTTTTGAAACATGAACTATAGATAGGCTGACCATATTTCCTTGAGACAAAAACGGGACATTGGGATGGCAAAAAAGGGACGGGGTTATGTAATATTCTGTATTCATGAAAAAGTAAGTACATAAACCGGGACAAAATTGACATTTTTATTAAAACGACGGGACGGCAAGGAAATATAAAACAAACGGTACTGTCCCGTTCAAAACGGTACGTATGGTCAGCCTAACTATAGATGATGTGAAAACCTAGTGAAGATGCTCTCCTAGATTATCTTAAGCGATGCTTCGGTCAGAACAACTAATTTTTTACGCATATTGCGTTCATTGTTCTCTATGTTTTTTACCCCTTTATTGCGTATTTCTCTGTGATACATGAACTATATATTTGTCGTGGATAAAACACGGTGGTAGGACGCCTCAGTAAATATGTAAATAATCTGTTGCGGAACTCGACACTATTTTAATTGGTGGTACGGCTATTAACGTATATATATATATATATATATATATATATATATATATATATATATATATATATATATATATATATATATATATACAGTATATATATATATATATATATATATATATATATACATATATATATATACACACAGTATATATATATATATATATATATATATATATATATATATATACACGAGGGGAATCCAAAAGTTTCTGGAAAAGTTTAATAATTCAATCATTTCAAATCAGAATTTAATGAATTCTTGTTTTGACATGAATTTGGACCTTCATACATATTAGGCCATGCTAAGACTTACACAACCTTGGTGACAGTGTTTAAGACGGAGTTAAAAAGAACCCTATTTTTCATGGCAACGGAAATCTCAAAATTCGAGTTGAGAGCTAACATTAAATTCCTAACAAAACTTGAATGGAAACCACCACAAATACTTGATGCCTTACGTGAAGTTTATGGAGATGAAGCACCTAAGAAATCAGTCGTTTATGACTGGATCAAAAGATTCAAAACGGGTCAAGAGGTTCTTAGTGATAACCAAAGGAGTGGAAGGCCATCAACATCAATTAATGAAGAAACTGTTGCTGCTGTTCGGTCACTAGTCGAAAAAGATCGTCGAATTTCCTGTGAAATAATAGCCAATGAGTGGGTATCTCTCGTGGTTCTGCTCATTCCATTTTGGTGGATACCTTAGAACTTAGCAAACTTTCTGCTCGGTGGGTGCCTAAAGCGTTGCGCCAAGAACAGTTTGACCAAAGGGCTAGTCTTTCTGTTGATCTTTTGAATCGAATGGAAGTTCATGAAGATTGTTTTATGCATAGACTTGTAACAGGGGGATGAAACCTGGGTTTATTAGTATGATCCGGAAAGCAAAGTTCAGTCAAAACAATGGCTCCCAAGAGGATCAGATGGCCCAATCAAATTTAAAGCAGAAAGATCAGCTAAAAAGGTAATGGCTACAATTTTTTGGGATTGTGAAGGAATAATTTTAGTGGACTTTCTTGAAGGACAAAAAACAGTCACCGCCCAATATTATGAAAATGTTTTGAGGAAGCTGAAAGATAAGCTTGTTGAAAAAAGACCTGGTAAACTTCATCGCGGGGTGCTTTTCCATCACGACAATGCACCTGCTCACACTGCAAATGCCTCAAGAGCCGTGTTACGGGAATTTCGATGGGAAATCATACCTCACCCCCCCTACAGTCCGGATCTAGCCCTTCCGACTTTTTTTTATTCCCAAAATTGAAGGATCACATAAAAGGAACGCGTTTCGACTCGATAGCAGATGCCAGAACAGCAGTTTTGAGATGGTTTCAGTCGAAAAACTCTGAATTTTATAAAAATGGATTGGAACGCTGGAAACATCGCTTAGAAAAGTGTATAGAGATAGGTGGGAATTATGTCGAACGTTGTTGAGCATTCCTAAACGTATATCCTCTTTTGCTTTCTTTTATTAAAGTTATTTGACCATTCTGGAACTTTTATTAAAGGGTTTTTGTATTAAAGCTTTTTGAATTTTCCGGAAACTTTTTGGATTCCCTGCCTATACACACAGAATATCAGTCGGGTGTGTGAGAATGTTTGATCCCCCTGCAGATAAAATTAACGGGGATCGCGAACACGTCGGAACAAAAAGTACTCGAATGTTTGTTTGTTTTTGTCTCATGAAAGAACCCCACAGGACGGATGGATTTTTCTCTTGAAAGAAGGTTATGATGAACTCTATTTTTTTTTTTTTAAGGAAGGTGAAGACGAATCCTTTTTTAAATTTAATTTTTTTAAATTTAATTTTTTTAAAGGAGGATGGGGTCCCGCAGGGGTCCCTCAAGGGGCAAATGCCCTTCATTAAGGCCGGTGAGACCCCATAAATGGGTTAGGAACTTAAGTAAGGGGGGCCCCTCATAACGAAGGGTAGGCCTTCAGGGGGCCCCTCCAGGGGCAGAATTTCAGAGCACCCCAACTTCCTCTACCCAAACGCGCCCATACTACTACCCAGGTTGAATCTTTTTATCGCATCAAAGATATGTTTGGGTCCATCAGGCAGATACAGTTTAAATTTGATACTGAACCAGTTAGGACTATAGTTTGTTACTATGAACAGAACAAGGCTACGTAACTCTCTGGAGGGATTCTTTTGGGAGACATAATAACGACATAGTCTGTTAGCTAAAGTTAACCATCTTGAGTTTTTAAGGGGACCAGGCTTGAGTTTCTCTAGGCTTCCGTCAACATATCCTTTTCTTATGGCTCCAATTATTCAGAACATGTATTGTTGATCATTACTTAAATCTTCTATGAGCTCATCTGTGAGAACTGGGATGCTATCTGCCCCATCCGTAATTGGGGAGAACTTTACCACAGACATCTCATGACAAGTCTTAAGAGCATTACCAATAGATCCACTGAATGATCTTGGCCCAGTTGAGTTGTGGGAATATATTTACTCGTTCTCATAGTTATAACCAAATAACGCACAATATAATGCGATATCTTCTTTCAAAAACCGATAGATATTATACTAGGGGTCTTTCAAAATATGACTTTCCGCCATTTTGTTTTCGACAAAAATACGGCGGGTGGAGGGTCCTAAAAAGAAAATATTATCTTTTTAGAACTTGGAGTGGGTCAATACACCAATTCATGAGTGAGGCAAGACGGTTTAATATTTTCACTCCACCCTAATGGACAGTATACGGGCCTTGTATATTTCTGTATGATACATTGACGGGGTTTCTAATCTTCGTTCTCTGTTTTCCTAGATAATGGTCGTTTCCTGGTCTATGTTGTCGGTTCTTGTTTGGTGTTATTGGTTGGGCCGCTGCATTTGGGAGTATTGGGGCTGCGACCCTTGATACTACTGTGGATATTGTATTAACGGTGGGTGGTGTTGAATAGTAGGGTGATATAGGTAATGTTGGGGTGCATATATCTGCGAACTTCTGTCTTTACTTATTGGAAGGACGAGTTGTGCTTTTATCATTCTAATTTCCTCTAAAAAATATACTTTATTGCCACTGTTATTACTTCTTTTTAGGATGTGAGCTGTTCTTTCTCGTTCTTTTCTTTGAATACCCTTAATGTGAAAATACGGGTACTCCATATTTAGGCATTTTTTCTCTCTAATTGCCTATCTACATAGAAGGGTGGAATAGTAGCAGTTTGTTCCGTACCTGCAATTTCCATTCCTCATCATGTAGAAACATTTTTTGGGGTGACTATACATGCAGTTTGAGCTATATTTGCATGAACCTGTTTTGTAATATTCGTATATGGTTTGTCATTTAGATTCCCTACAAGTCCTATGTGATTCAGTTTCATTCCTTTGTTCTGCCACTACTTCTTCCCTAATCAGTGTTTTTTTAAATCTTTGGCGTGTTTAAATTTGTATTCATCGTATCTAACTTGTGCAGCGGGTATTTCTCCTTTTAAACCTCAGAAATAGGAGAAATACCAGAGAAATACTCTGAGGCTACTTTTTCACATCCCTATAGTGTGTTTCCCTCAGTGTCCTAAATCCTATTTTTGTTTTGGTCGGCGTTTTCTGACGTTTACTAGTTTTCTGTCGGTGAACCTGTTGCAAATGATTCTTCTATTTCAGCATTCTCCATTCCCTTTTGTGTTACTTTTCTATTGTTTTCCATGCACTTGACGCACAGGAAACCATAAAATTTTGCCTATGATTTTGTCGTTTATTCTATTCATCATTTTTCCTGTACTTTTTATCTAAGTTTATACATTCGTAATGTTTAAATGTATTGCACAGAATGCATTTTAAGCCCGTGATCTGGTCTACTTCATTATTATATATATATATATATATATATATATATATATATATATATATATATATATATATATATATATGGTGCTCTTCCAATATGTGCTCTACCGCGAAACTGTGATCTACCATATTCCAACTAATATTCCATATTCCAGGCTAACTAACGAAAATATCACGACTTAACCTAACCAATCGTCAAGGGCGTATAGTTGACCTAACGATTGGTTAGGTTAAGTCATGATATTTTCGTTAGTTAGCCTTATAAGGCTAGTTTCACGGTAGAGCACGTATTGGAATATGGTAGATCACAGTTTCGCGGTAGAGCACATATTGGAAGAGCACCATATATATATATAATATATATATATATATATATATATATATATATACACACAGTGTGTCCGTAAAGTCATGGTGGGATTTTAAATTGCTCTATTATTGCAACGAAACATGATAATGAGATGAAAAAAAGGCAAATTGAAGAACAACTCTAAAAGAATAACTTTATTTAACGTAGTTCGATATGGGCTCCTCTGGTAGCCCTGCAGACATCTAGGCGGTGATGTGTGTCCGTAAAGTCATGGTGGGATTTTAAATAGCTATATTATTGCAACGAAACATGATAATGAGATGAAACAATGCCAAATTTAAGAACAACTCTCAAAGTTGTATCTTGTAGTTAGTCTGGCTAAGCTTAACCTTTATCTCGTAGTTAGTCTAGGCTGTCCACATGCCTATGTTGAACATGAGCGTAATAGCCCGAAAGTTAATGTGTGGTGTGCTCTAGCACGAGATCGAGTGATTGGCCCATTTTTCTTCTCGGAACCCACTGTGACGTCACACAACTACCTCGCTATGTTGGAACATTTTGCAGTACCCCAATTTATTGATAATAATGTCATCTTTCAGCAAGATGGTGCTCCTCCGCACTATGCCAACGTTGTTCGAGAATTCTTTAATGAAAAATTTCCACAGAGATGGATAGGAAGAGGAGGATGGAAGCCATGGCCTCCACGCTCTCCGAACCTGACACCTTTGGACTTTTATTTGTGGGGTTACGTCAAGCAAAGCGTGTACAGTGTACCCATTAGGGATATTCATCACTTGCGCGAGCGAATCACGGAAGCTATCGCATCCGTCACTCCTGATGTTCTTGGGCGTGTGTGGCTGGAATTGAATCACCGCCTAGATGTCTGCAGGGCTACCAGAGGAGCCCATATCGAACTACGTTAAATAAAGTTATTCTTTTAGAGTTGTTCTTCAATTTGCCTTTTTTCATCTCATTATCATGTTTCGTTGCAATAATATAGCTATTTAAAATCCCACCATGACTTTACGGACACACTGTATATATATATATATATATATATATATATATATATATATATATATATATATAAACCAAACTGCTTAAAAACTTTTGTCTGCTACTGTACACACACACACGTGTGGATCTTCACATAAGCGAGTACCATCTTTTTCAAATCTACAGTATGTGTAAAAAAAAATAATCACACCCTTAGTGCCATTGAACCATGAAGGATGTCATAAGTGTTTCGAGTGCAATTGAGGGATCAAACTATTTAATGTTAAGTCATTAACTAGTGAGGTACTCGCTAATCTAACCTAACCTAGGGTAGCCTAACCTTTTTCACCACAGTAAAAACATTTGATTTTTTTTATGTAAATTTTTAAATATTTCGAGGTATCAAAAGTGTTACCTTATTAAAAAAATTACCCCACTACACCTGTGAATTATCACACATTCGACCTCACTTATACCCAGTTGCCAACACACCCACACACAAGAAAAATGGATATATCGGCTTGATTAGAGAGGTTAGATTTAGGTTAAACTAGATCACGGATGCCACCTTCTTTGTGCTCGCGGGCGTTTCTCACCTAGACTGTAGTCTTGGAACAGAATCTATTTGACCGGATAAAAGTACATTTAGAATTTGAAACACGAAATATTGAAAAAAAAAAAAATTTATTTTAAAAGTCAGAAATACTAAATAACAGTGGCCGCGGGCCGTCACTTGGCCATCTCTAAACTAAATGGTATTAGATAGAAAGAGACGAGAAGAAACTTTGTACTGGTAATTTTTCTTAAAAGGGTTCTGAAAAAAAGGTGCTGACGAAGAAACTGGAAAAAAAAATCTCATTTTCGAAATACTTTTACTGAAATATAAATTTAAAACTGCGTATAATTTCATCGAGTCTTCGAAAAAAAAGGATCACAGCTTATGAACTTTGATTAATTTATTATTTTGTATTAAAATATTAGTTTCTCAATACAGGAAGGATTATTGGTTTTTATATATTTATTAACCAATATTATTCAGTATTAATTTATAGGCACAATAAGTGTAATTAAATGTCTAACCTAATATGTGATTGTTAATCGGCAATGTTTCACACTTATTTTGTTGGGTACCAAATCTATGAACGAAACTAGTAGGTAATTTTTAAACATCTCATACTTTAAAAGGTATGTATATTATTTAATTAACCGAAATAAAAGCATAAAATTTTTACTGTACCTTCTCTACACATGAGGAATTATTCTCCTATTGCAAAACATGTTCATGTGATGTCCTCTCAGCCCATTGCCTCTTTGCATACGAACAAAATTTTTAAGTGCGACATACAATATTACATGCTAATGCTAGATGCAGCTTTAGCATTATTACGTACTGAAGATGGAACTTTTCTTCCGAAACGTTTAGCCATTAAATAATGTTTGTTTAAGAGTTAGTCATCTTATTCCTACTTAACTGTCAATTCCCTAGGAAAAGGACTTTATTGACAAAATTTTGCAGTACACTGAGCAGGACAGCTGTTGAAATCTGAGAAATTTCCTGTTCAGTTGATGCTTTCAGCTCTTCTATTGTGTGTGGATTCTCTTTAAACACGCTATCTTTTAAATAACCCCACATATAAAAGTTACAGTGGTTTTGATCTGGTGATGTTCGTGGCCATGATATTCCTTAATCACAAGTAGGATGGAACAGTAGGATGACCGCAAAAGATTAGAGTGCAATGCAATTGCAAATGTTGATCAATGTCGCAAAGGGGGGAGGGGAATGTTGCAAGAAGTTGTGCAATAAGGGGGGGGGGTTCTCCCCCAAGCTGCAATAGGGGGTAAATCCCCCAGAAAGCTGGGGGAGTCCACCTGACCTCTTTGGGGAGAAGTTGGGATGGCCTCACCCCACCAAAGGGAAACCTAACCTAAGCCCTAACCTAAGAAAGATAGACAGTGTTCGCCTGGCTCCTGCCAGACGCATAATGAAAGTTCATTCGAGCGCCCGCTGTCTTATAAGATCCTAATCAGCCAGTTGGCTTAATCCGTCAGTTCGCTTACAAGGCTTCTTAGAAGGCGAAAATGGCTTGTTCAGGTGTACATTATTAGGGTTGAGTTGCCATATTGCGCTATTTATTTAATTAAAGCATATATTCTTGACAGTTGGCTTAGCCCGCCAGTTGGCTTAACCCGCAAGGTGACGTAGAAGACTTAGAAGGCAGGTGTATATAATAATTAGCTCTCCAGCTCTCAGATCGCGCTATTCAGATATTTTTTACAGTTGGCTTAGAAATCCGTCAGTCGGTTTAGAAAGCCTAACCTAAACACCATTACATCATTGTTTATATAGAGGAATTATTGGAATCAATTTCATGAAATATATAGAAAATAAATATACAAACCTATACAAACGAGGAATATATATATATATAATCAAAAAATAAAAAATAATAATATACAAAACGATGGAGTATAACCATCAATTTTTTCTCCTGTACTGTTATATTGATGGTTATACTCCATCGTTTTGTATATTATTATTTTTTATTTTTTGATTATATATATATATATTCCTCGTTTGTATAGGTTTGTATATTTATTTTCTAAATATTTCGTGAAATTGATTCCAATAATTCCTCTATATAAACAATGATGTAATGGTGTTTAGGTTAGGCTTTCTAAACCGACTGACGGATTTCTAAGCCAACTGTAAAAAATATCTGAATAGCGCGATCTGAGAAAATAAAATAAAAAATAAATAATAATATACAAAACGACGTAGTTTAATCATCAACATATAAGCACAGAAAATATATATGTTAACCCCTCCGTCTATGGCCTGGGTTGGTTCGAAGTCGACGGGGGTTTTAGTTAGGTGGCACAACGGATTTGTTACTTGCAGTAGTTTCTTCTATACTACTCTCCGAGTTCTTCTATAGTGGCTCGGAGGATTCTGGGAGGCTTACTAAATTCTCTGAAGATTCCCGGATTCTTCTTATAACGTATCGGGAAATTTTAATGACTAAGTTCTCTGAAGAGAGCAAGGCTCGAAGGAGAAGATAAAGACTATTTCTCACTGTAATTTACTGCTAAAATGTACAGGCAGTGCTCAGATTTTGAGTCTAATTCTGAATGAACATGGAAGAAATTATGTGGGTTTATATACCCAATTCTACTAACATCATCATTATTAAATGTTGAAAAGGCTGTATTATTTTTGCACAATAGTTAAAAATAAAGTAAATTTTTTGTTGTGACAATGGTTAAACAGATAAACAGGATATAGGAAGAGGAAGCCACATTTTCATCTTAAACCGCGTATTTTCAGATCTGATGGTTTCCTGATCCGCCGAGTTAATTAGAAGTGGAAATTGAACTATGCATCTTTATACAAATGAGCAAATGAGCAAAAATTAAAGGTTTAAGGTTTACAATTAAATGCTTAGGTAAGACATGATTTCATCTCTTATAACAAAGAGAGAATGTACACAAAACATGAACATTGCAAAAAGTTACTCAGGATTCATGATTAAGCTAAATCTAAAAACGATTAAGAAATTTTAAAAAGAACAAGTCACTAATTATTTGGCAAAGTAGAAAGCACATAAAAATTTATCCCAACGAAAAAATAATAATAAAAAAAATAATAATATCGCCGCGTATACATTCCTAAATGACGACATAATGTCGGGGTGTACATTGAGAACAATCCCAAGTACATCACTGAGTACGTTGTAATTTTGGTTTATTACAATTATGATTATAAGTACCAATTAATTCACAATCGCTTTATTATCGTTAATTATAGTTTCATTAAAGTACATTAATTACATTATATTAAATTATTATCGTTAATTATAGTTTTATTAAAGTACATCAATTACATTATATTAAAGTATTACAGTTAATTACAATTAAACAGTTAACTATAGTTTTTTTACAGTTTCATGTTTTGATATTAACAAGAACTCAATAGGTAAGAATAATCGCGTCGATTGGTCCAATGTTAATATGCAGCAGAAAATAGAATAAAAGACAGAACAAGTCACCTCTTTAATAATTTAGAAATTTTGCACCTTGCCTGTAATAATCCTTGCTCAAATGATTCTCACTGTAAACTCATAGATAGGTATTATAGTAAGATAATATCCCTGTTAAGAGAAGCAGGAGGACCCCTGATTAAATCTTACAACTATCATACTAAGATTATTCCTGGATGGAATGATTTTATTGCCCCCCTGAAGAGGGAATCGAAAGACGCCTATGATTTGTGGTGCTTTCATGGTAGACCCAAATTAGGAACAGTATACATGAATATGTGTAGAAGTCGGGGTCAGTATAAGGCGGCCATAAGGCGATGTAAACAGGAAGAAGAGTCTATTCGAGCATCAAAAGCCTGTGAAGCTCGCATAAATAACGATAATAACAAATTTTGGAAATTTGTTAAGAATCAAACGGGTGTCAAAAATGTCCTCCCTCCGACAATCGAAGGGGTGTCGGGGTAGGATGAAATTGCAAAGCTGTGGTAAAACCACTACTCTAACATTCTTAACAGTGTGAGTAGGGATAATCAAAACTACTAGAAAAACTCTTGTTACTCCGATTAAATGATTTCCTATGGACATCTAATCAGTTTGGCTTTAAAAGGTCCCACTCAACTGACCTGTGCATCTATGTACTTAAAGAAACAATATCTAAATACATTGGCAGTAATTCAACTGTCAATATAGCTGTTTCCTTCATATAAGTAAGGCATATGATAGAGGGAATCACAATATTTTATTTGCAAAACTAGAAAACAGGAACGTTCCCATGTACATATTAAATTTATTGAAATTTTGGTATTCCCACCAATCTTTCACTGTTCGGTGGGGCAGTGTACTATCCGAGTGTTTTGGCTCCTCTTGCGGGGTGAAACAAGGCTCCTTGCTCTCCCCTGTGCTGTTTAATGTGTATATTGACGGATTAATTGCTCCACTTAATGAGGCAACAGAGGGATGTTGTATA
Source organism: Bathynomus jamesi (assembly GCA_023014485.1). NCBI lineage: Eukaryota > Metazoa > Arthropoda > Malacostraca > Isopoda > Cirolanidae > Bathynomus > Bathynomus jamesi. The sequence goes on from JAJOZX010001460.1 coordinate 152,990, forward strand.
GATAACACAAGGATAAATAACTTAGTTTATGCCGATGATATGGTGTTAATAAGTCCCTCTGTTAAAGGTCTGGATCGGCTACTAAACGTCTGCGAAGTGTATTCGCAGAAACATGATATTCTTTTTAACGTTACAAAAACTAAGGTTATGCAATTTCATCCTAAAAGCTGTAATCAGCCAGCTGATATAAGGTTTAAAATGAATGGTGAAGTAATTGAGGAAGTACAAGAGTTTAAATATTTGGGTCAACCTATTACCAGCTCCTTGAGTGATGACTCGGATATAAGAAAACAATCTCGAAGCCTGTGTGCTAAAGCGAATATGACCATAAGGAACTCTCGATTCTGTACAAGTGAAGTTAAAGACACACTCTTTCGTACTTTCTGCAGTAATATATACGGACAGCAACTCTGGGTGAATTATAAAAAAGGTTCTGGCAGAACCCTAAATTTGCTGTACAACAGGTCTTTTAGACCCTTACTCAGCTTCGCAAATGTTTGCTACCCGCAATGTCCGGAGCTTCCCGGAGGTAACAAGACGTGCTCAACACAGTCTAATGCAAAGAATTAAAAAATTAACCAACCCGATCATCCAAGCTATCCATGATTCCTGCCATTTATCCTCTAAACTATGGACTTCTTGGTACGAAAACGTCTATCTGTAGCTCCACTTAACTTTGACATTACAGTATTATTTCTAATCAATTGTATATATTTCTATCCTTAGTATATGAACTGTCATTGTATTAATAATATTTGTCATATGGACTATAGTCTGCCAATAAACCTTTTCATTTCATTTCATTTAGAGACAATTAGGATGTTATGAGTATAACAAAGTACATGGGCACATACGGTATATATATATATATATATCAGTGGCGTGCAGTCAGGGTAAGCGGGGCATGCGCCGCCCACCCAGTTAAAAGTCAAATTACAAAAAGCCAGTATATTACTACAGTAATCGAAAACTAATAAAAAGTTATGATGCTTGTATAATGTGTATATATATATATACACACACACACATTTGAAGCTACCGCTTACCCTGTGGACACACCCACCGCACGCCACTGATATATATATATATATCAGTGATGTAGGTCTCGAGATCGGTCTCGGTCTCGAGACCGATCTCGAGACCCAATTTGCAGATCTCGATCTCGATCTCGGTCTCCGCTGTTTAGATCTTGGTCTCGATCTCGGTCTCGACAGACGCGGTCTCGGTTTTTATCCCCGAGACCTTTCGAGACCTCTCGAGACCGTAATGAAAAATACGTTATAGGCATACTCATGATGGTGGCTTGGTTGAACAGACACAATTCAGAATGTTTATGAAAGTTTGTAGCATCTATCCAATTGCAACATTATTTGACCCACAGTTTGGTCTACAGTGGGTGGACATTGAAGTACGAGCTGCTAAAGATATTAAAGTAGAACTTAAAGAGGAAATAAAAGGTATGTTATAATTTTATTATAAATTTTTAAAATTATCACAGAATTTATTATACCGGTATATTTTTTATCATTAAAATTCATTATAGATTTCTTTGGGCTGAGTGGATGTTGAATTACTGTCATATATATATATATATATATATACACATTTAACTGCAATGACCGCGCAGTATATTAACGTATAGAAACAACGTAAGTATAGAGGAGTGTTCTGCACACGAGGAAGAGAAATAACAAACAAATGAAAAATAAGGCACCCGCCAGGGAATCGAACCCAGGATCTTCCGATTGCCGGTCAGACGTGCTAACCACTACACTACGGAGCTACGATAGTCAGAAGTTGTAATTCTCCTACATAGGGCAGAAACCAATGCCTTGAGAGGGCACCCTCGCAAATCGTGAATATGTACATTTAACTGCAATGACCGCGCAGTATATTAACGTATAGAAACGACGTAAGTATAGAGGAGTGTTCTGCACACGAGGAAGAAAAATAAAACAAATGAAAAATAAGGCACCCGCCCGGGAATCGAACCCAGGATCTTCCGATTGCCGGTCAGACGTGCTAACCACTACACTACGGAGCCACGATAGTCAGAAGTTGTAATTCTCCTACATAGGGCAGAAACCAATGCCTTGAGAGGGCACCCTCGCAAATCGTGTTATTTCTCTTCCTCGTGTGCAGAACACTCCTCTATACTTACGTCGTTTCTATACGTTAATATACTGCGCGGTCATTGCAGTTAAATGTACATATTCACGATTTGCGAGGGTGCCCTCTCAAGGCATTGGTTTCTGCCCTATGTAGGAGAATTACAACTTCTGACTATCGTGGCTCCGTAGTGTAGTGGTTAGCACGTCTGACCGGCAATCGGAAGATCCTAGGTTCGATTCCCGGGCGGGTGCCTTATTTTTCATTTGTTTGTTATTTCTCTTCCTCGTGTGCAGAACACTCCTCTATACTTACGTCGTTTCTATACATATATATATATATGGGAATGAACTCAGAATGGTCCCCTGAGTTTTTATGATACACACAGACAGTGCGTGGAACAAGGAACTCTTCTGGGATAATTAAATCCACTATAGTCCGAATAAGTAATGGTAAATGACAAATACCATAGTTTTTCTTTTTCATGATGCTAGCCCGACGTGGGCAACGGGTCACTCGCAAAGAGGTCCCATAAATATAGCTTCCCTCACCAGCTATCTGTAAAGCAGACAGGATCCAGCTTTGGGACATGGACCTAGGGTTTAAAGCAGCCTAGCCCTGCTACATTTAGAACCTCAATATAAGCAAAAGACTCGCTGCCTTCACGTCAGATTGAATACACCAAAGAAAAAGGGGGTAACTATTATATTTTTAGCCCAAAACCAAAACTTAAACCTCAACTGGCAGAATTGAGCATCCACTTTTCAAGGCACATAACATGTGACGTGAAGGCAGCGAGTCTTTTGCTTATATTGAGGTTCTAAATGTAGCAGGGCTAGGCTGCTTTAAACCCTAGGTCCATGTCCCAAAGCTGGATCCTGTCTGCTTTGCAGATAGCTGGTGAGGGAAGCTATATTTATGGGACCTCTTTGCGAGTGACCCGTTGCCCACGTCGGGCTAGCATCATGAAAAAGAAAAACTATGGTATTTGTCATTTACCATTACTTATTCGGACTATAGTGGATTTAATTATCCCAGAAGAGTTCCTTGTTCCACGCACTGTCTGTGTGTATCATATATATATATATATATATATATATATATATATATATATATATATTATTTAGACCTTATGCTAATTGCCATGCCTCTGTTTATAGTACCGATATGTCAATTTATTTTTCATAGAAATGGTGTTGGAAAAATGCTATACAGGAAACTCAAGCACGGAGAATGAGCAGATACAGAGAGACAGCGCTCATTCTCACAGCAGCGATGACGAAATAAAACAGAGTCAAACCAAAGTTTCGAGACTAATAGCAAAATATCAAAGCTATCGGTCCAAGCAGAAGAACGTTGAAACTGGGAAGATTTTGAACCGCAGGGAACAGTTGCGGCTGTACCTCTTAGAGATCGATGAATCTCATATTTTAGACAACTGCTCTCCATTAAAGTTTTGGCACCAGAAAAGGGATAAATTTCCATCACTGGCCAATATTGCCATGACTGTTTTAACAGTGCCTGCCTCTAGTCTAGTGCTCCAATCGAGCGTGTATTTAGCCATGGACGCATAATAATGAGGCCCCACGTAGTGGGTACGTTCATTAAACCTTCTGTAACAGATATAAAAGAAGTAAATAAATAAAAAGTACGTGTATATATGTATGTATATATATATATATATATTTATATATATATATATATATTCATTTGTTAATTTATAGGCTACACTTTTTGCATTCAACATACTACATTTGAGAAAGTATTATAGTTATTAGTTTATAAATATACTTAACATAGTCTAATTTCCAGAGTAGTGTAAAACAAATTGAAAGGGCATGAGCTTGGTCTCGATCTCGATCTCGGTCTTGAATTTTAAGGGTCTCGATCTCGGAAGGTAGATCTCGATCTCGAACCTTTGATCTCGGTCTCGATCTTGGTCTCACAGGATCAGGTCTCGGTCTCGGTCTCAGTCTCGGACTTGGTGGTCTCGACTACATCACTGATATATATATATATATATTATATATATATATATATATATAACATAACACACATAATAATGTTTGATAAATTAGAAGCAAGCGAGAGGAGATTTTCACCTCAGAAGCGCTCGCTTCCGCTGTGGTTAGCGGAATTTGAACACTTGCATAAGCATTTATGAGTATTGCGAGAAATTAATTAATTTAAAGAAAAGAAATAAAAAGAATACATGTGAACGTATGTACATATACGTAACTATGTACGTAATCATGATCATCAGGGAACATGTACGAATGCACAAAGTATTGTACACATATTGGTAGTCGCACAATAGGTTGACAATAGGTAGACAATGGTAGGTCGATGAAGGAATAATTAATACAATTAATAAAAGTTAACGGTCAAGATAAGATATGGATGTATGAATGAATAACATATAGATAATGACGTATAGAGTGTAAAGTTTTTATTATGTTAAAGAATTTACCATACATTGAATATGAAAGATATCCACATACTAAACACGTGATTCAGTATTCAAGGTATGGAAAACGTGAAGAGAATTGTTACTTTATGACGTCATAGTTATTCAAATTATGCCATCAGTCAATTCATAATTAATACGCCATAGTTATTTAATTTTTACGTACAGTACAAGTCATTATTGGGAAAATTTAGAATAGACGAATTAGAGAAATACCGTAATGAATAAAGTACAAACAAGGGTTCAAATCATGCTACATGGAATATGTATGCATAATCTAATAAAATTTAGGGATGAGGGTTAGATGCGAGACAACAATAATTAATTATCATAAAGTCTATAATAAATGGAAAATGGAGATATGGGTAACATTCTGATGGAAATATTAAACGATCTAAACCGTCGATTGTCTTGTTTGTACTTTAAGGGAATGAAATTAAGGGACATTCGCTTTTCACAACGAACTTCCAATAACACAAACATGGATACGACTCAACCATAGAAATGGTAGATAGCATGGTTGTGACACTGCAAAAATAGAAAGCAACAAATAAATTTTTTATCCAAACTCGCGTTAGGCGATTTTGGTTCTTATGTAAAAAATAAACATTTGATTATATAGGAATTATTCATTGTTCATTTTTACAGGGCTCTCCCTTCTAGAATAATATAAATACAATACAATTAATACAATTAAAAAATATAACATCCCAACTAATTCAAACTAGTTGATGACTAATGGTTTTTATAATTACAAATTTATATACACAACATAAGTCGGGGTGGTTAAGTTACAATGCACAGTAATTAGAAAATCATATCCTTAACACCACACTTGCTTAGAGAGTTATTAAAAAATATAAAAAATTCAAAGATTAATACTTTAATTTATGCAAACAGAATAAAAGGATTAATACGTTAATTTAGACAAACAATGATATTGTTAAATTTAAAAAAAAAAATTATTTTCCTGTGGAAAAAAAAATACATACGTAATGAATAGTAGGTAAAAGGGAAAATTAAAATTTTAAAGTTCAGGAATTTCCAAAGTTATCATGATCGTACATTTAATAAACTAATTTGATGGACTAGTAAAAGGAAAATTAATTTAGTAAAAACATTAAAATTTATTTAGTTACAGTTTTAGATACTTAGATGTTGTTAACCATTAAAAATATAGAGGGAGAAGAAAGAATTACGTAATGGATGATGTATAGACCTGTGGTCAAGTGTGTATTTATGTGTATTAGGTACAGAGTGTAAGTGGTTTGTTAAAGTAACTGAATAAATGCATGAGCAAAATTATATGTAGTAAGCAACAATTATTACGATTAAATAAATTTAAATAATCTAGAGTAAATATCATAGTTACACGCAATTAAATAAAATTTATCGTGATATCCAATGATTTTAGAATAAGTTTTGTATGATAAAAATAGGATATGAATAGTGAATTTCCTTTCCAATAAGTATGCCAATGATTTTAGAATAAGGTTTGTGTGTATATATAGTGTGCATACATGGCGTGTGTATGTGTAGGGATTCGGAAGGTTTTCGAATTTAACAAAGTTTAAAAATAGTGTATAATAATTTAAAATGGGAGTAGGGTTATAAAATCCTTTAAGTTTAAGGGAATTATTCTTAAATTTTAATAAAGGTAGCATTAATGGCAATGTATTCGACCAATAACATTAGCCAAAAAAACATTAAGAATTCGAAGGCTACTGGACCAGACAACATATCTAACATACACCTTAAACACTTGGGCCCACAAGGAATACTAGCTCTCACAAATATCAGCACATATTCATACCAACACTATTATTCCTGACATATGGAAAAAGGTAAAATTATTACACTACTCAAACCAAACAAAAATCCAACAGAACCAGCTTCCTATAGACCCATTACTTTACTATGCACACCTTCCAAAGTAACAGAAAGACTAATCTTACAAATCACCAACCCACACATTCCACTATCGCCTACTCAACATGGATTCAGACCTCACCACTCAACCACGACATTACTCACTAACCTCACGCAGCACATCGTGGATGGTATCAACTCCAGACGACCAGCTCAACGTACCCTACAGTATTAGCAACAATAGACATTAGTAAAGCATTTGATACTATCCCACGCTTCCCTCTCATAAACAAAATACTCAACACAAACATGCACAATAACACCGAAAGGTGGCTGAGCAACTATCTTTCAAGAAGATACTCACATGTCACATTTAATGGCAAGTCATCCAAAAACAAGCTTTTTCCGAACGGGGTCCCTCAATGCTCTGTTCTGTCACCAACACTCTTCAACTTATACATGCATGACATTCCAACACCCATAGATAACAAGCTTACCTTATCATCATATGCAGATGACATCACTCTAACATCCACCCACAACAACATCGACACCGCTACAAATAACCTACAAACATACATAAACAGTATACAAGACTGGCCCACACACAATAGACTCAAAGTAGCGCCCACAAAATCAACCATCACCTTGCTTACAAGCAACACAAAAGAACACCAGGTAATTCCACAGCTTACACGAAACAACATCAACATTCCACACACTCACGGGACCAAAATACTTGGGGTCACATACAACACATCATTATCTTTTGCAAACCACATTCAGGACATTAAAAACAAATGTACGTCAAGAATTAACACGCTTAGGGTACTAACAGGCACAAACTTTGGACACCAGCAGGAAACAACATCACTCATATACAAACAATATATTCGCTCAGTTATGGACTATGCTAGCCCATGCTGGGCACCCATTATCTCAAACACACATAAACACCTTACAGACAATACAAAACAACGCACTTCGTATCATTAGAGGATGCACTCAAACAACACCAATAGAACACCTGCACAGAGAAACAAAAATACTGAAAGTTAGGGAACATTTAGACATAAGGGGAACACAATTCATGGCAGTAGCGACAACTAACGCACAACACCCTTGCCACTACATGTACACTCATGCACCAACACCTCGCACCATTAAGGTAACACCAGAGAGACATTATAACCAAATACTCCATTCCATACCACGCCCCACAGACATCACACAGTACAGAAAACACATACACACACACCTAACCCACAAAGCACTGACACGACTCGGTCCGAATTCGGTCCTAGGTGCGAAGCCGCCACCCATTAACAGGTCAGAGATCAGCCTGAGCAGATCGGATCGAGTTAACTTGGCACGATTCCGATGTGGACATCACCCCAACTTACGGACATATAAACACAGACTAGACAACTCCATAGACGACACCTGCCACCTGTGCCAGGACACACCACAAACAATTGAACACATTATGACAGACTGTACCGCTCTAGCACAACAACGAACACAACACAACATCACTAGTGCGCTGAACCTCTGGTCCACTCCGGAGAGGGCGATCGGTTACCTGCGTGCAGCCGGCTTGCTCGATCAGGGTGGGCTGATCGGCTAAACAACAACAACAACAACATAACATTAGCCATGTAGTAGCAGTATATCACCTTTAATATTAAAAAGAAGTGTCAGTACGATAACTGATTTTTATTTGACGATTTGACGGGGCATAAATGATAACAGGGTTTAGTGAAATTCATGGTGAGAGTACAATTACGTAATTAGTAATATTAGAATGATGTACCAAAATTATTAGAAGTGGAAAAATGGCGTTCTGGTATAGTGTCAAAATTGTCTATAATTTTGTTTGATACCGTTCAAATGGTACAATAACAATTTAACGTCAATTACTCAAGATTAATCGAATAAAAAAATAAAAAAAATAAAAATTGAAAATTGAAATCAATTATGAACTCTAATGAATTGAAAATGGGGTTATTGGTTCCATATAATACTCTTAAAAATAAAAAAAAAAACCTAAATTGAGGTTATGTTCGGTCATACGGGTTAATTTCACGAAATACAGAGGAAGGTAAATTTAGAGTATTACATTCGGGGGAATTGAGAGTGACCAATCGGGGAGTTATGATGTCTGAAATTAACAATACGTCTTTTCGTGAAAACTTTGCTCTTTAGAAAAACATTGATTGTCACACTGCTCAGAACACCAATTAAAGGAGTTCAAACAAAACAGAGGGACGGCATGTTCCTCCCCATAGTAATTTAAAAAGTCATTGGGACATGATCGATTAGTTACTACACTATTACTCTCATCATATACATCACAATAATTATAAAAATCGTTACAAACATTTGTAAAAACGGTTTTGGTTAGAAACAATAAAATATATAATTTCACCTATATATTTATATACGCAATTACTTTTTGCAAAAAGAGACAAATCTGTCAGTTTCCTTCCTCTTACAACAAAAAAAAGAAGGTTGAATTAAAGACAGAAACCTGTCAATTCAGGTTGAATTAAATTCTCTTAAATTCTCTTAAATTAAATTTTCTAAAATTCTCTTAGGTTAAATTCTCTTAGATTAAATTATCTTATATTCACGTTGAATTAAATTCTCTTTTACAACAAAAAAGGTTGAATTAAATTGACTGTACTTAAACTGACTTAAACTTCAAACTGACTTAACTTCAAACTGACTTAAACTTCAAACTGACTTAAACTTCCTACAACTGTCTTGTGACTGACTACAACTGACTTGGAGCTGACTACAACTGACTACAAGTGACTTGGAGCTGACTACAACTCAATTGGAACTGACTACAACTGACATGAGAGTGACAACAACTGACTTGGGACTGACTACAACTGACTTGGGACTGACTGACTGACTGACTTGAAACTGACAGACTGACTGACTTGGGACTGACTGACTCACTGACTTGGGACTGACTGACTGACTGACTTGAAACTGACAGACTGACTGACTTGAAACTGACTTGAACTGACTGAATTAAACTAACTTGAACTGACTTGAGCTGCTATCAAGTATTTCTACAAATCTCTGGGGCGGTTGTCCCTCTGGATGCAACCTACTGACTTGAACTGCTATCAAGTATTTCTTTAATCTCTGAGGCGGTTGTCCCTCTGGATGCAACCTACTGACTTGAACTGCTATCAAGTATTTCTATAAATCTCTGCGGCGGTTGTCCCTCTGGATGCAACATACTGACTTGAACGGCTATCAAGTGTCTCTATAAACTATAAATTCTGTCTTTCTCTATTATAATAATACACAATAAATGCCCAATAATTTCAAGTCAATTCAATTCAGTAATCTGAAAAAATTTTAAACAAAAATAAAAATATAAACAACATTTCAGTCGAATGTACGCGAGGGTACGGTAATATTATGTTTGTAACAGGAAATAAAATTATTCTATACTAATTATAAGAGTGAAAATAATTCGGTTAAAATAAAAAGAAGTGTATCACTGGTGTAGTGAGTGTTCACTGTGTTTCTTGTTAATTCTGGCTTGATATTCATTATTAACTGTTAATAATAGTGACTTTTCAATGTTTAGAGATTATTTTAAAAAAAAGTTCTGTATTTAACAAAGTCCTAAGGCGAAATCCTTGAAGACGTGTCCTGAAGACGTGTTGCTGGCCACTTGTTCTTGGATGAAAACTAGGCGTGGAGGAGAACTTGGAGTCGTGACACACCGGTTCAAGGGTGGATGTTACGAACTGGAAGTTGTGACACGCCGGTCAACTGGTGAGTCTTATTATCTTGGTAGTAGGGTCGCTACAAGTGTTATCCTGATGCAGGGTAATTTCTATCCTGGCCAAAGAGTGGCCACTTGTTAAAATTCTTTTGTTAAAATCCTGGTTAAAGGGTCGCCAATATTATAACCCCTCCGTCTATGTTGGTTCTAATTCCAGGGTCTGGAAGACTGGAAGAATCCTGGATGCAGAGGTCGCCAGTTGTTATCCTTGGGCAGGGTCGCCACTTTTGTTTATTCTTCTCTTTCAATAGTCTGGGTTGTTTCGAAGTCGACGGGGGTTCTAGTTAGGTGGCTGCAACGGATTTGTTACTTGCAGTAGTTTCTTCTATACTACTCACTGAGTTCTTCTATAGTGGCTCGGAGGATTCTGGGAGGCTTACTAAATTCTCTGAAGATTCCCGGATTCTTCTTATAACGTATCGGGAAATTTTAATGACTAAGTTCTCTGAAGAGAGCAAGGCTCGAAGGAGAAAATAAAGACTATTTTTTACTGTAATTTACTGCTAAAATATACAGGCAGTGCTCAGCCTTTGTATCTAATTCTGAATGAACATGGAAGAAATTATGTGGGTTTATATACCCCGATTCTACTAACATCATCATTATTAAATGTTGAAAAGGCTGTATTATTTTTGCACAATAGTTAAAAATAAAGTAAATTTTTTGTTGTGACAATGGTTAAACAGATAAACAGGATATAGGAAGAGGGAGCCATATTTTCATCTTAAACCGCGTATTTTGAGATCTGATGTTTTCCTGATCCGCCGCGTTAATTAGAAGTGGAAATTGAACTATGCATCTTTATACTAAGATATGCAAATGAGCAAAAATTAAAGGTTTAAGTTTTACAATTAAATGCTTAGGTAAGAAATGATTTCATCTCTTATAACAAAGAGAGAATGTATACAAAACATGAACATTGCAAAACGTTACTCAGGATTCATAATTAAGCTAAATCTAAACATGATTAAGAAATTTTAAAAAGAACAAGTCACCAATTATTTGGCAAAGTAGAAAGCACATCAAAATTTATCCCAACGAAAAAACAATAATACAAAAAAACAATATCGCCGCGCATACATTCCTAAATGGCGACATAATGTCGGGTCGTACATTGCGTACAATCCCAAGTACATCACTGAGTACGTTGTAATTTTGGTTTATTACAATTATGATTATAATTACCAATTAATTCACATTCGCTTTATTATCGTTAATTATAGTTTCATTAAAGTACATTAATTACATTATATTAAATTATTATCGTTAATTGTAGTGTCATTAAAGTACATCAACTAGATTATATTAAAGTATTACAGTTAATTACAATTAAACAGTTAACTATAGTTTTTTTAGTGTTTCATATTTATAGACAATTATGATGTTAGGAGTATAACAAAGTTCATGGGAACATACGGTATATATATATATATATATATATTATATATATATATAATATATATATATACACCCACATATATACATATATACATTTTAACTGCAAACAACACCATTATAATTAATGTAAAGAACGACGCTTGTGTAGAATGGCGTTCCGCACAAGATTAGGAAGGAGAACGAACAAATGAAAAATGAGGTACCTCCCGGGAAGCGAACCCGGGATCATCTGATTGCCGGTCAGATATGCTATCCACTACAACAAGGACCTCGATCAATGTTCGTTTGTAGGAGTATTACGACTTCTGATTGATCGAGGTCCTTGGTGTAGTGGATAGCATATCTGACCGGCATTCGGATGATCCCAGGTTCGATTCTCGGGAGGTACAGTGCTTACAAGAAGTCTCACGCCTCTGTCTCGTCCCAAGCTAGTCTGTTAGGTATAAAATAGGCAGTCCTTATGGCAGCGGTGGTGTGTTCGGATTGGTGCACATAACTGCTCTAACACAATCAATGACGTCCATTATTACATCACTTCTGCTACATTTTAGTGTTTAAAATACAAATGATTAAGAAGCAGAATGACCAAGTTTCGGGATGTTGGGATGGTTATGGAGCAATCCTAGTCATCATAATATTAGCTGGGCATTACATTATACCGTCTCAATATATACTGCAGACTATAGAGAACGACTAATTCGGCAAATATCCCAAATCATGGCATGATACCTGTTATTTTGACGCAGGTCTAAATTATTTGCTCAAATGCAATGATTGATGTTAAGTAATTGTAGGGAATTGTTGTCAATATTGTTGTTTGTGATACATATCCTACGTGAAGAATCTAATGACCAAATTCCTCAGTGAACCTCTCACGTGCTCGCATTTCGAGGAAGTCACGGTCGTCTCACTAATAGATAGTTTATCCATTGTTTTAAGTGGTAACCTATTAAGCGAACTATGTTAAACCTATTCCATCTTATGAAAGTCATTAGTCTAAAGCAAGACTGGTAGGCCGTGAATCAGAGAAATTTGCATTTGATTTTTCATCGTAATTATTACGTAATACAGTATACTGTATATAGTAGTATATAAGAGTTTATTGGTAGCATATCATATGACAATTCCCATAAACATGTGATGGCCTCGATGTTGCCAGTTTTTATTTTTTTCCTAAAACTATCACCTTCTCATAGTTTGTTTCAACAATGCATATATTATCATCTCCAGTAAAGCGTCCATCTACTTGAGTCAATTCTCCGACACCTTAGCCAGACATCCAGCCCCACACACCGAGATTGATGTGACCACTACGTTTGCTCGGGAAAACATTTCCTTCCTCATAACGTTTTCCGCGCTGCCTCCAACAATGCAGGGAACCATGACTATCTTTTGAAAATGTTTTTTCGTCACAGTACACAACTTTTCTCCAGAATTCTTCCTCCTGCGGCAAGTATTGCAAGGCAAATCCCATCCGCGCCTCTTTATGCTCAATCGTCAATGCAGGTTTTATAGCTGGACGGCGAGAAAAATACCCTGCCTCGTGAAGTCTGTTGTTCACTGTATTTGCGCTACAACGAAGGTTCAGGTGTCTGTAAATATGCGTCGCTGGAACAAACGGATGCTCTCTGGCATGATTAACAATCGCAGCATCTTCCTCTTGAGATGTTGAACGCGGAGGACCAGCCCTCGGCAAAGTAGCGATTGAGTTTTCTGCTTCATACCGATGAATCCACCGTTCCACAGTGCATCGATGAACGTCTAGTCGTCATGATATTTCTCTTATTGGCACACCATATTCATGCAATGTCACCATTGCTCCCCGTATTGCCTGGGTCGTCTCGAGGTGCACAGACGGCCTTTCCATCTTTGTGTAAATGGCTTATGTGAAGCGTGCTGGGACGATAAAGGAAATGAGGATACCATACACCCCTTCTGAAGTTGATTTCGGTTGTGAAGGGTACCAACCCTTCGAATGGTAATAATAATCAGCCAATTTCCTATTTTTTTGAACATATGCATAAAAAATTCGTCTTAAAAGCCAAGGATCCAAAGATTGTCAGGAATAGTATATACCCCAACTAAATATAGTCAGCCATCAACAGTATAATCATATTTTATTTCCATAACTACTCATGACTACGCTGTCATAGTAAATAACCTTATTATGACTTAGGTAGTAGTGGCAATTCTGAGTGGCGGCCTCTGGCCACATACGTTAAACCTATCAGTGCGTCTAAGACCAGACTCTTCTGTTTCTGTCAATTCATTGCTAGTTTAAGGGATTTTGCTCTTTGTCTTTCTAGGTCTAGGGCATTAAAATAAATATTTGAGTTTGTGTTTAGCATTTCAAATGAATTTCTCTCCTCTTCCTTAACACATCCCCGCGTTCATTTTAGCCACCTCTCTCCCCTTCCTCCTCTCTTCGTAATTCCCCACCCAACCTCGTTTCCTTCGACATAGCAACGCTTACCTCCATCCTCATTCCACCTCCTTCATTCAACCTATTATCGCTTTTACTGTCCCTTCCTTCCATCCTTCAATGCCAGCGTTCTTAAACCTGGCACATAAATTATATAATATGGAATCTAACACCTTAGATCTCTACGCATTCATGTTACTTGAAGAGGCCTGTGTCTTAGGGGAATCTAAGTGTTGAGAGTGGGCTTGAGGGGCAGTCTATAGATTATTACAGATGACCTTGAACGCTCCAACTATTTAAAAATGATTATTTATTACGCACATCATATGGCATAATACACACATGAATTTAAGTATCTCTTACACTAAAGGAATGGATTTGAAACCTACCAGAGTTAAAAAGTCGCAAAATATGATAGATTAGTTTGTATTAAGAGGTTACTAAGAGAAAAGAATTTGGGATAGAGCGGAAGGCAGAGAGTATATTTTCCCCGAGTTTCGGTTATTATTAACGTTATATGGTTACATTTGCCGATATCCCTGCTGAAGACCTCTGATGGGATGCGGTGTGATCAGAGAGAGAGAGAGAGAGAGAGAGAGAGAGAGAGAGCTTTTAAATCACACCTTTTAAATGGTTTCTGGGTAAAGGCTTCACGTATGTTATTTTAGTCCAGGGTAGTTTATGTGGAGGTGTTAACGTAACTTGCACTTGGGACTGTTAATTGTAAGACAACTACCATTGCTGGGACTGAGACACGTACTAATCCGAACACACCTCCCCTGCCATAAGGACCGCCCATTTTATACCTAACAGACTAGCTTGGGACGAGAAAGAGGCGTGAGACTTCTTGTAAGCACTGTACCTGATTTTTCATTTGTTCGTTCTCCCTCCTCATCTTGTGCGGAACGCTCTTCTACACAAGCGTCGTTCTTTACATTAATTACACTGTGTCTTGTTTGCAGTTAAAATGTATATATGTACGGCATGAGAAGGTGCCCCCTCAGGGCATTGGTTTCTGCTCGTATGTAGGAGAATTACGATTTCTGATTGATCGGGAGTCCTTGGTGTAGCGGATAGCATATCTGACCGGCAATCGGATGAACCCTGGTTCGATTCCCGGGAGGTACCTCATTTTTCATTTGTTAGTTCTCCCTCCTCATCTTGTGCGGAACGCTCTTCTACACAAGCGTCGTTCTTTACATTAATTATACTGTGTGATGTTTGCAGTTAAAATGTATATATGTACGGCATGCGATGGTGCCCCCTCAGGGCATTGGTTTCTGCTCGTATGTAGGAGAATTACGATTTCTGATTGATCGGGAGTCCTTGGTGTAGTGGATAGCATATCTGACCGGCAATTGGATGATCCCTGGTTCGATTCCCGGGAGGTACCTCATTTTTCATTTGTTAGTTCTCCCTCCTCATCTTGTGCGGAACGCTCTTCTACACAAGAGTCGTTCTTTACATTAATATATATACATATATTGTATATATATATATGTATATATATCTCTATAACATAACACACATAATAATGTTTTATAAATTAAAAGCAAGCGAGAGGAGACTTTCACCTCAGAAGCGCTCGCTTCCGCTGTGGTTAGCGGAATTTGAACGCTTGTATAAGCATTTATGAGTATTGCAAGAAATTAATTAATTTAAAGAAAAGAAATAGAAAGAATACATGTGAACGTATGTACATGTACGTAACTATGTACGTAATCATAATCATCAGGGAACATGTACGAATGCACAAAGTATTGTACACAAATTGGTAGTCGCACAATAGGTTGACAATAGGTAGACAATACTTAGGTCGATGAATGAATAACACCGGTCTGCATGAAAATCGATTGCTTTATTTTGAGTTATGATTCTGAAGCAGTTCGCTGCGCTAAATTCAAAAGTGCTAACAGTTTTTTCTATCACGCACAGTTTTAAAGTTATTAGCAAAACAATTTTGGGGCGTTTTGTAATTTTTTACCTTTTTTATCTTTAATTAATTTCGTTTTTTCATATTTTTCAGATAGATAATTCTAACATTACGTCTTTAAAATTTTAATAATGGCTTCTAGAGGATGTACCCATAGTCCAGACATATTTTGTTATATTTGTGGTCGGTATGTTGTAAAACAAAGGACAAATGTAACGACCTTCATTAAGAGAGCTTATCATGCTTATTTTGGAATTAAATTAGGAGATCAAGACAAAAGTTGGGCTCCACACAAGGTTTGTCTTACGTGTGTTGCGGCACTAAGGAATTGGAGCAAAGGTAAAAAGAAAAGTTTGCCATTTGGGATCCCTATGGTATGGCGCGAGCCTAGAAACTATACCTACGACTGCTACTTCTGTTCTTGCAATGTTAAAGGTTATAATTCAAAGAATAAAGAGAGCCTTCAATACCCAAGTCTTCCATCTGCAATAAGGCCGGTACCCCATGGTCCAGAAGTTCCTATTCTCCGCCCACCCGAGAGTCTGGATCAATACAATTCAGATTCTGATTCAGCTCCAAATCCAGACAATGATGATGTTTATGAACAGCCAACAGCTGACCGAGATCCTAAACAATTAACCCAAGCCGAACTAAATGACTTAGTCAGGGATTTGAATCTGCCTAAGGACTCTGCAGAACTTTTGGGGTCTAGAATGCAGGAGAACAATTTATTGGCATCCGACACATACTTAAGTCTTTGGAATAAGTCCTGAAATGTTTGCAAGTAAAGAAGGTAAATATATTTTGTTTCTTTCAGTTATTTTTTATTCTCTCATAAACAAGCAATATGCTTGTCCAAGAGCTAGGAGCTATTTAATTCTGCTTTAATTAGGTTTTACTCTATCACCTAAAGATTTCGTGCTACAAGGGGTGTTGTAATACCTCATCTGTCCCAAAATGTTAACCACCCATTGATGGGAGGGGAGAGAGTATTTAGCTGGGAACAGGACTGGTTGTTATATATATTTACCCTACATTATTATGTAAGCGTTACTGTAGTCTATAACAAAAAAAAATTATGGTTTAGCATGTGCAATCCAATGTTGGTCTCGATAAGATGGTTCACATTTGGGGATAAATGACACCCTGTAGTAAGAAAACCATACGTGATAGGGAAAACTAACTATATTTTTGAGATCAGCGCACTCAAATTATAAAGAATCACCAACTAGCTTGTAAAAATCGATCGACAAGTTTTCAAATGTGTACTGGTGTAATTAATACAATTAATAAAAGTTAACGGTCAAGATAAGATATGGATGTATGAATGAACAACATGTACATAATGACGTATGGAGTGCAAAGTTTTTATTATTATGTTAAAGGATTTACCATAAGGGGTTCCAAAAAACCTTAGCCGCCCCCATTTGCAGCTTACATGTTTACTTATATCGAAATAGCTTTTATTGATTATAAAAATATATAAAATTCTTTATTTATTGCAGATATTAAAATTACTCTAGCTGATAAAGTGATAATATAATGGCTTCTCAATTAATTGGTGATTCGGAGAGGCAACGTGTGATAGATCGCATATTAGCAATAACATTTCGGGAAGCTCGTGATGCTGGAGCCACCTTTATAACACGTTCATGGGTTGCCAAAAAAGTTGCGAAGAAGTGAGGACTTCGTCAAAAGAAATTGGAATAAAACTTTGGATGACTGTGAAATGGATACAACCAAATCTGGGCGCCCAAATTTGCCACTCTCTCAGGAAACAAAGGACATCATTGAAAGCGGTACGCGTAAGCAGAAAAACAGCTGTGCTAAACTTTCTAGAGAGATCGAAGTGTTGAGAGGAAAGATCGTTAGTGGTGAGATCATTCGACTGTACCATCATAGGCAAGGTTTAAAGCCTTGGCATGAACTTCCAAAGCCAAGAAAAACTCAACTTAACATCGATGACAATGTGGTTTGCCCATTATCTTGAAGATTGGGATGTGGATGATTTCATGCATTTAGCTGTCTCCGATGAATTTTTTGTTTACGTAACACGTCGGCCTAACTACCAAAATGATCGAGTGTGGGCCACAACACCAGATGAAATCGATGACAATGAACATTATCGTGAATTATTAAAAAGTCCAGACTGTGTTGGTGTGTTTGTTTTGTTCACTGCAAAGAAGCTCATGTGGGTGCTGAAGCCAAATGGTTAGAGTTGGGATGGACAGTATTTTCGTGATATTATTCTATCCCAGCATGTCATTCCTTTCCTAAGAAACCCAAACAATGTTATGGATGTCGATCAGGTCACACTTCTGCACGATAAGGCCCCCTGCTTTAAGGCATTAGCCACTCAACAGTTGTTGCGGAACCATGAGATCGATTACTTTGGAAATGAAGAATGGCCAGAAAATTCTCCTGACCTGAACGTCTGTGAACACATTGGATCAGTTATAAAGGACAAGGTTGAATGTCTCTTGTTTCAAGAATCTGCAGCAAATCGATTTTCGAAGGATACAATGACGCAACACATTGAAACTGTTTTAGCAAATTTGCGTAACGATCAAGATCTATTCACGTCACTTTTGGCAAGCTACCCAAAACGAATTCAGGCTGTCTTGGAAGCCAATGGCGGGAACACTAAGTTTTAATTGTTTCTTATTAAATGCAGGATTAAATTCTCTTTTGTAAGGTATGTTTAGTTTTACTGTACCTCTAATGGTTTAGGCCATGGGTGGGGGGTCGAAGGTTTATTGGAGCCCCGTACATTGAATATGAAAGATATCCACATAATAAACACCTGATTTAGTATTCAAGGTATGGAAAACGTAAAGAGAATTAAGTTACTTTATGACGTCATAGTTATTCAAATTATGCCATAAATCAATTCATAATTAATACGCCATTGTTATTTAATTTGTACGTACAATACAAGTCATTATTGGGAAAATTTGGAAGAGATGAATTAGAGAAATACAGTAATGAAAAAAGAAGTACAAACAAGGGTTCAAATCATGCCACATGCAATATGTATGCATAATCTAGCATTAATGGCAATATATTTGACCAATAACATCATTAGCCATATAGTAACAGTATATCACCTTTAATATTAACCAGAAGTATCAGTACGATGACTGAATTTTATTTGACGAAAACAGGGTTTAGTGAAATTCATGGTGAGAGTACAATTATGTAATTAGTAATATTAGAATGGTGTAGCAAAATTATTAGAAGGGGAAAACTGGCGTTCTGGTATAAAGTGTCAAAATTGGCTATAATTTTGTTTGATACTTTACAAATGGAACAATAACAATTTAACGACAATTACTCAAGATTAATCGAATAAAAAAATAAAAATATAAAAATTGAAAATTGAAATCAATTATGAACTATAATGAATTGAACATGGGGTTATTGGTTCCATATAATACTCTTAAAAAAAAAAAAAAAAAAACTAAATTGAGGTTATGTTCGGTCATACGGGTAAATTTCACGAACATACAGAGGAAGGTAAATTTAGAGTACTACATTCGGGGGAATTGAGAGTGACCAATCAGGGAGATATGATGTCTGAAATTAACAATACGTCTTTTCGTGAGCACTTTGCTCTTTAGAAAAACATTGATTGTCACACTGCTCAGAACACCAATTAAAGGAGTTCAAACAAAACGGAGGGACAGCATGTTCCTCCCCATAGTAATTTAAAAAGTCATTGGGACATGATCAATTAGTTACTACACTATTACTCTCATCATATACATCACAATAATTATAAAAATCGTTACAAACATTTGTAAAAACCGTTTTGGTTACAAATAATAAAATATATAATTTCACCTATATATTTATATACGCAATTACTTTTTGCAAAAAGAGACAAATCTGTCAATTTCCTTCCTCTTTCAACAAAAAAAAGAAGGTTGAATTAAAGACAGAAACCTGTCAATTCAGGTTGAATTAAATTCTCTTAAATTCTCTTAAATTAAGTTTTCTAAAATTCTCTTAAGTTAAATTCTCTTAGATTAAATTATCTTAAATTCACGTTGAATTAAATTCTCTTTTACAACAAAAACAGGTTGAATTAAATTGACTGTACTGAAACTGACTTAAACTTCAAACCGACATAAACTTCAAACTGACTTAAACTTCCTACGACTGTCTTGGGACTGACTACAACTGACTTGGAGCTGACTACAACTGACTTGGGGCTGACTACAAGTAACTTGGAACTGACTACATCTGACTTGGAACTGACTACAATTGACTTTAGACTGACTACAACTGACTTGGGACTGACTAACTGACTTGGGACTGACTGACTGACTTGGGACTGACTGACTGACTGACTTGGTACTAACTGACTGACTGACTTGAATCTTACTGACTGACTTACTGACTTGAAACTAACTGACTGACTGACTTGAAACTAACTGATTTGAACTGACTGACTTAAACTGATTTGAACTGACTTGAACTGCTATCAAGCATTTCTACAAATCTCTGGGGCGGTTGTCCCTCTGGATGCAACCTACTGAATTGAACTTCTATCAAGTATTTCTTCAAATCTCTGGGGCGGTTGTCCTTCTGGATGCAACCTACTGACTTGAACTGCTATCAAGTATTTCTATAATCTCTGGGGCTGTTGTCCCTCTGGATGCAACCCATTGACTTGAACTGCTATCAAGTGTCTCTATAAACTATAAATTCTCTCTTTCTCTATTATAATAATGCACAATAAATGCCCAATAATTTCAAGTCAATTCAATTCAGTAATTTGAAAAAATTGTAAACAAAAATTAAAAAAGGAATCAACATTTCACTCGAATGTACGCGAAGGTACGATAATATTATGTTTGTAACATAAAATAAAATTATTCTCTACTAACTACAATAGTGAAAATAATTAGGTTAAAATAAAAAGAAATGTATCACTGGTGTAGTGAATGTTCACTGTGTTTCTTATTAATTCTGGCTTGATATTTATTATTAACTATTAATAATACTGACTTTTCAATGTTGAGAGATTACTTTAAAAAAAAAGAGTTCTATACTTACCAAATTCCTACGGCGAAATCCTTGGAGACGTGTCCTGAAGACGTGTGTTGCTGGCCACTTTTTCTTGGATGAAAACTAGGCGTGGAGAACTTGGAGTCGTGACACACCGGTTCAAGGGTGGATGTTACGAACTGGAAGTTGTGACACGCCGGTCAACTGGATGTTGGTTCTAGTTCCAGGGTCTGGAAGAGTGGAAGAATCCTGGATGCAGAGGTCGCCAGTTGTTATCATTGGGCAGGGTCGCCACTTTTGTTTATTCTTCTCTTTCAATAGTCTGGGTTGTTTCGAAGTCGACGGGGGTTCTAGTTAGGTGGCTGCAACGGATTTGTTACTTGCAGTAGTTTCTTCTATACTACTCACTGAGTTCTTCTATAGTGGCTCGGAGGATTCTGGGAGGCTTACTAAATTCTCTGAAGATTCCCGGATTCTTCTTATAACGTATCGGGAAATTTTAAAGACTAAGTTCTCAGAAGAGAGCAAGGCTCGAAGGAGAAAATAAAGACTATTTTTTACTGTAATTTACTGCTAAAATATACAGGCAGTGCTCAGCCTTTGTATCTAATTCTGAATGAACATGGAAGAAATTATGTGGGTTTATATACCCCGATTCTACTAACATCATCATTATTAAATGTTGAAAAGGCTGTATTATTTTTGCACAATAGTTAAAAATAAAGTAAATTTTTTGTTGTGACAATGGTTAAACAGATAAACAGGACATAGGAAGAGGGAGCCATATTTTCATCTTAAACCGCGTATTTTGAGATCTGATGTTTTCCTGATCCGCCGCGTTAATTAGAAGTGGAAATTGAACTATGCATCTTTATACTAAGATATGCAAATGAGCAAAAATTAAAGGTTTAAGTTTTACAATTAAATGCTTAGGTAAGAAATGATTTCATCTCTTATAACAAAGAGAGAATGTATACAAAACATGAACATTGCAAAACGTTACTTAGGATTCATAATTAAGCTAAATCTAAAAATGATTAAGAAATTTTAAAAAGAACAAGTCACCAATTATTTGGCAAAGTAGAAAGCACATCAAAATTTATCCCAACGAAAAAACAATAATACAAAAAAACAATATCGCCGCGCATACATTCCTAAATGGCGACATAATGTCGGGTCGTACATTGCGTACAATCCCAAGTACATCACTGAGTACGTTGTAATTTTGGTTTATTACAATTATGATTATAATTACCAATTAATTCACATTCGCTTTATTATCGTTAATTATAGTTTCATTAAAGTACATTAATTACATTATATTAAATTATTATCGTTAATTGTAGTGTCATTAAAGTACATCAATTAGATTATATTAAAGTATTACAGTTAATTACAATTAAACAGTTAACTATAGTTTTTTTACAGTGTTTCATATTTATAGACAATTAGGATGTTAGGAGTATAACAAAGTACAGGCTCACATACGGTATATATATATATATATATATATATATATATATAACATAACTCACATAATAATGTTTTATCAATTAGAAGCAAGCGAGACGAAATTTTCACCTCAGAAGAGCTCGCTTCCGCTGTGGTTAGCGGAATTTCAACACTTGCATAAGCATTTATGAGTATTGCGAGAAATTAATTAATTTAAAGAAAATAAATAAAAAGAATACATGTGAACGTATGTACATATACGTAACTATGTACGTAATCATGATCATCAGGGAACATTTACGAATGCACAAAGTATTGTACACATATTGGTAGTCGCACAATAGGTTGACAATAGGTAGACAATAGGTAGGTAGATGAAGGAATAATTAATACAATTAATAAAAGTTAACGGTCAAGATAAGATATGGATGTATGAATGAACAACATATACATAATGACGTATAGAGTGTAAAGTTTTTATGTTAAAGAATTTACCATACATTGAATATGAAAGATATCCACATACTAAACACGTGATTCAGTATTCAAGGTATGGAAAACGTGAAGAGAATTAAGTTACTTTATGACGACATAGTTATTCAAATTATGCCATAAGTCAATTCATATTTAATACGCCATAGTTATTTAATTTGTACGTAGAGTACAAATCATTATTGGGAAAATTTAGAAGAGATGACTTAGAGAAATACAGTAATGAATAAAGAAGTACAAACAAGGGTTCAAATCATGCTACATGCAATATGTATGCATAATCTAATAAAATTTAGGGATGAGGGTTAGACGCAAGACAACAATAATTAATTATCATAAAGTCTATAATAAATGGAAAATGGAGATATGGGTAACATTCTGATGGAAATATTAAACGATCTAAACCGTCGATTGTCTTGTTTGTACTTTAAGGGAATGAAATTAAGGGACATCCGCTTTTCACAACGAACCTCCAATAACACAAACATGGATACGACTCAACCATAGAAATGGTAGATAGCATGGTTGTGACACTGCAAAAATAGAAAGCAACAAATAAAATTTTTATCCAAACTCGCTTTAGGCGATTTTGGTTCTTATGTAAAAATGAATATTTGATTATATAGGAATTATTCATTGTTTATATATATATATATATATATATATATATATATATATATACATATATATATATATATATATATATATATATACACACAAACAATTGTATTAAATAATTAAATATATTGAAAATAAATATACATCAAAATACATTCGTTCTACTGCGCTTAACTAAAGCTAAACTCGCACGTAATCGAGTCTACAGTCACATCATTATTGCTTTGCACTACGCAGTAAATATGATTTAACATAATTTCGCCGCTCAAGGTGTGCGGGAGCCTATACTCAATGTAAATGGCCTTCATATCGTTCAATATTATTTCTGTGCCCACTTTACATTCGGTTGGCAAATTATCTTTAAACACGGCTCGAATACAATCAAAAGCACGCACAAATAGGTTATCGTTAGGCACAACATGATAATTATATACAAGTTTATAAACACTCCTTTCAAATCGATGGTTTTTTCTTACCGACCCGAGCTTTTTAATCGTGAACTCCTCTTCACAACGCATAGCGGCAATTAAAATAATTTTTCAAGTCGTAACGACAGCTGCTTATTATATACAGGTGAAATTCTTCAGAGTGAACAGTGTAGGCAAGCTCTGCCCTGTACCGCTCAAGTTCTTTGTACCAAAGTTCATGATATTTCGAAGAGTCTAAACCATTTACATAAGCATCCAGCTCTAGACCATTCTCGCACTGCTCATTCCTACATTCGATAAAGCCGTCGAGCGGAGTGGTGTATGCGTATTCAAGAACCGTGTCAAAATAAATCATATCCGCAACACGCGCGTCTAATATAGGCTTCAGCTTTCGGAATCCGACGATTTCAAACATTCTGTTGAGGATGAATCGGTTTCGTGTCGGGAGAAGAACGTTATTATCAGATGCATTCTTCCACATCAGTCGTATATCAATGCATGGTTGATCGTTATTTATACACAACGTACAAACAATGCCATATGAGGGGGTATCACTAATCTGTTCTCTTCTTGTACCTACACCTGAAGGTATTTTATAACGGTCCTGACCCCACTTCTCAACTATCACGAAGACTATTCATCTCCTCCACACTTAAATAAATAACATTACGTTTACGAGAGTTTGCTTGCATAGAAGACGTTTCAAGTACATAGTCAATGGTACCGGTTTCACGCCTGAACACGCGCAATGACTTCGTCACGGGCATATCGTACACGGCATTGAGAATGCTTCTCAAAGGAAGTTCCATCGTATTAGAGGAGTGCACGTCCAGTCGGTTCAAGCTCTGAGATGACTATGAGCCAAGGGTGGGCGGATCGGCTCGACGGGAGGAGCGAGTCACACCATAATCTGGTGAAACGTGTACGGCATTGTTCCGACGTAAATACTTGTATCCCATTATACTGGGCAATTTTCCGACATTTGGGGTAATTTCAGTTTTAATGTTTTATCGCTCCCACTCCCCAGAATACGCACCACACATTTTCACTTAAGAGGAATTTCACGAACTAAACACATTTTATTCACAATCCGGTGCACTATTTGATAGAAACGTGTGACCGTATTTATCCTTTTTGTTTAACAATCGATACTCGTCTCTAAATTCTATCAAAAACTCACGCAGGCCTTCAACCACAACCTCACTGCGAATCTCGTCATGATATATATGAATGTAGTGGTAAAAGTACTTTAGATTGTCCATGATGACAAGGTTTACATTCTCAGCCGTAGGTTACGCGTACTCAGCATGATGCAGCATGACATAATACCGCCTGTCAAATCACTCATCAACAAGACTCATTATCCATATCCGTTGCTTCTCTTCTGCACGCGTTGTTTCTTTCACCTCACGGTATATGTGCGCTTTTACAGTTTAGCCCTACAACGTAGTCCATTACATCGTTTGTGCCGCGAAATCCGGCAATACTCTCGCCAGAATATCCATAGAGTATTTGAACATCTTGTTCTCTCGCGCGATTCACTGTATCCTGAAAAGTCACAAAGGAAGCGGGGGTAGGCAGTCTTTCAGTATTCACCACATCTTCCGACTGAATACCACTTCATAAACGTCGAACACGCAATATCAAAAGTAGCCATCAATATTTTTCGTTCACGTGAGAAAATACGCGTCTGAGCTCCAGGGTTTGCAGCGGCCAACTGAGCACGCAGGGATAGAGATTTGCTCAGGTAGTAGCAGGAATCACGTGAAAGATCTTACAATGGGTGGAGCTTAGGATTGTACACACGCACGCACGCACGCAAAGGAGAAAATGAAACCCTAATTGAAACAAATATACGTAATAAATAAACATATCGTTAACAATACACACACACACACACACACACACACAAATATATATATATATATATATATATATATAATATATATATAAACAATCAAGGATTAAGGTATCCAAAGGGTACGGTATCATAGGTACCAGGCACCTGGTAACGTTTCCTATAGGTATTGCGGCATACCTTCGTGCCCCTAAATTCCTTCACACCTCCCAGGTTTTGCGCCCGAAAATTGTGGGTCCCCACAGTCAGTTGAGGTGGATAGTTGCCCTCATCTTCCAAGCAGACTAGGTCCTTCAACGAGTCAAAGTTAACGACTCGTCGGTTCGCATGGTTAAGCGTGATACCCTTAGCCTTCACGATATATTTCATATCCTCCCCCACCCTCACCCGTACCCCATAAGTTTTTGGCCTTGTTAATACAAATGAGTCAGAGTATGCACCATCACCATACTCATCCTTGATCTCGTCAGTTAACTCTCCGAGGAATTCTCCAATAGGAGGCATGTATTCACCCTCCCTCGCTGTGAATATTACGCTATTTGTGTCAGCATACAGCATCCTCCGCCCAAGAGATTGCAGTAGTCCCCAAGTTAGCTGAGAACTCCTCGATGGTTGACATGTCAGGTCCCACACGTTTTTCAGGTGCACCTACGGGGTACGGATTGTTCTTCATCACGTAGGGATATAAAGAACAGAAGTCGTAGTAATGGAGTTTCACGCCCTCCGTAGGCGGAAATTATAGCTTGAATGGGTTTGTACGCCCGCCAAACCAGCTGTCACCGCATTTGAGGGAGTGCAACACCATTGAACGTTTGATGGCCCCTATTTCTTCACGGTACTGGCCATCCGTGCATCATACTCATGCTCCCACACGATCTTGTGACGGCACACTCAGAGCGAAAACATCCATGTCACCAGCAGCCACTGAAGGAGTACACAGTCTTCTCACCAGTGGTTGGATCCTCACTTAGACCATCAACCCAAAAAACAAGACCATTGACCTTAATGGGTACTTCCTCCGTGTTGCAGTCGTATTTTATATATACCCCGGTCTGTTGCTGTAGGTGTATGAGCCAGTAAATAGCCTTGTGCACGTAAATGCGGGGATTGTTTCTGTGAATGACGGCTAAGGTGTATTTAGGCATGAAGTTATTCTTGAACACCGTAAAATATAATGAGGCGATCGTGGTTGCGACTTGCAGCGGATCGCATTTGAAACAGGCTATGTATATCCTTCTAAAGGCCTGGAAACATACTCTACGCACGCGCACATCATTCACGCAATAACGTTCACATTCATCAGTTATATTGTATGGAATAGTTTCATTAAAACTGTTGTAGTAGCCGTCAAAATCTTCACGCTCACTATCACTCATGTTGTTGTAGTTAAAGTAATGTGTGGGGGGGGAGGCAGTCCTACGTAGTTTAAAGTTTCACTAGTGAGGAATGTGTAAGGGAAATATCTTTTGAAACTTCAGCGGCTACGCCCATGTCCTTGGGTAACTTGGCTAATTTACAAGGTTTGAACAGCAGGGTGTCTTTAAACTGAACATTACCTCTTATCTTCATTTGTATTAGTTTGTTGCCTCTTTTCAAGGAGTCGCCTGTAAATATCTTCGATGACTCGTGTTCAAGCAACTCCTTATAAAGGAACTGTGTGTAAAATTTTGCTCCTTTATAAACAAGAATATACACAGTAATTTTTTTTAACTTGTCCGCTACCTTGACAATATAGGATGCAAAGAGTTTCACAGGGCTGTCGTGTGCAATCTTTTTAAAGACGTTTGTCCGTTTACGACATTTGTGACACTCATCACACTCGACATCCGTGCACTCATCACAGATAGTCTGACTTAGGAGTAAATGTGGAATAACCTCTTTGGTTTCAGCGTTCGTGTATGTTTCTATATCATAGTACACGGTTATACAAGGGCTAGTTTTAGGCTTAGCATCTTTCATATAACATATATGCTTCACTCCATCCGCCTTATATTTTTCATGACATGTAGAACAGTGAATTTCATCGCATTTATGTTTGAAATTCCCCCAATTATCCATCATGTGAAACATGCCACATTCACAGATTCTCATTTTCCTGCAAGTGCCAATTGATTTATGGAGCTCAAAGCATTTATTACCGAAAAATGTACGTCTACACACATTACATTCCCTCTTCTCAGCTTCAACTACACGACTTTCACATTTGGGGCTTTTACACTGCACACATACCATGTAGCAATCCTTACAATGTTTCACTATATCATCCGCAAAACTCGAGACATCCCTTACACAAATCATGATGCCTTCCATATTTTCGACTTTTATCATAACTAGCGTAGAGAGTCCTTATATTACGGAAGGGGAGATACGATGTTCCTGACAATCCTAAAATAAGTAGAGGTCTTGCATGATCTCACACAGCTTTTAAAAACATACACAGTCCTACGACGATCATCTATTCCAAATACAACTATATGAACATTCATTTCCTGCTCGACCCTTCTCAGCTCTTCAGGACCCATATTACACTCAAACTCAATCTTACAATCTGAAGCCAGTTTACGAGCACGCTGCAAATAGAGTGAGAATTGAAATTAAGAGTATAAGGTATGGCACTATGACCCGCAACCCAGAATACTCTGTCAATATCTACGATGAAGTTGTTCATACTGAAGGCTGTACTACTTTGAGAGGCCTGCATTATACTGCCCAAGACATATATTCTATGTCTAGAGCTGCCAAGCGTCTGAACGTTATCACTACCCAAAAATCATCTACATCCCCGTCACCTGAACCGAACCTGAAGGACAACCTTGTCCGGACTTCACGTTCGTCGCGGTTCTGAAGGGCAAACTCCACAATACTTTCAACTACGCGTCGCAGTCCAACACCGTTGCTATACATGGCTCCAGGGTCAACCCTGACCACGTACCGATTTCTAGTCAGGGCAGGGGTTGGGGTAGCGGTGCGCACCAACTCGAATGTTATACCTTCCTCCACAGCACAATAAGCTGCTGCTGTTGTTGCGGAGGAAGTACCCGGAATTGAACAGGAATAATGGGGTATTCAGGGTTGGCAAAAATCCGGGTTTTTCACAAAAAACAACAACCCAAATGGGTTTTTGGGTTTTTGGTTTTTTGATGGGTTGAAATTTTTTTTAGAAAGGTTCGATAATTATGTAGTGCCTAATATATCTAGTATTTTATTAATTTCTTTATCTAATCTACAATATATATTGAAAAGACATCTTTATTTCACAGAAAGTTCAGATATGAGAGATAATAATGACAGAATTTTCTCCATTTTAATTTTAGATCTTTCCTTTATTTCTTAACAGCAAATTTCAGCTTTATTTAGATCTAACTCAAATTTTAATTTTTAAGATGCCAAACTCA
The DNA here is from genome assembly GCA_023014485.1 of Bathynomus jamesi. Taxonomy (NCBI): domain Eukaryota; kingdom Metazoa; phylum Arthropoda; class Malacostraca; order Isopoda; family Cirolanidae; genus Bathynomus; species Bathynomus jamesi. The sequence continues at coordinate 182,258 of JAJOZX010001460.1, forward strand.
AAGAGTTATGGAGGTGGAAGATCTAAAGCTAGCGAATGGGACGAGGTGACTTTATTAAGTGATCAACCTACTAGAGTACTATGCAGTTATTGCAAAGAAAGTATCACTCGAAAAATTGAGAGAGTGAAACATCATCTAGAGAAATGCAGTAAAAGAAAAGTGGAATGTTTTGAAAATGAGGCAAGAGGTATGCCGAGACTCGAATTTGGAGCATCAGTTGAAACTGATTCACTTCCTCAAACTTTGGCTTCTGGCAAAGATGATCCAAAGATTATAAGTGAAAATGTGCCTGAAATGAGTGACACCAGTGCAGGTTCTTCATCATCCACATTCTGTCATTCAACACCAATAAAGCATAAAAGGCAAAGATCAATTACACCATTTGTGGTAAGAACGACTGTGGACCAAAAGGAAGAATTAGATTTACAAGTTGCAAGGTTCTTTTTTTCAGCTATCACACCCTTCAACGTTTTATAAAATAAAGAATTTATAAAATTAATCAAAGGTCTAAGATCAGGATATGAACCACCAAACAGGAAAAGGTTGGAATCTGATCTGTTAATAAAAGTTAATGATGAAGTAATCTATGAAATGAAGAATGACCTTAATCTTGATGATTGTACCATTACCCTTATACAAGATGGCTGGAGTTCAGTAGGTAATGATCCTATTATTGCGCACAGTATTCGTAATGGAAAAAAGCCATATCTGATTTCAGCAGTAGATGCTGGAAGTACAAAAAAGACAACAGAATATTGTGCACAGTTAGCTAGAGAAGCAATAACAAACACTAAAGAAATATATGTCATTGATGTAAGTATAACTATTTTGTAGGTACATTTTATTTTAGTCATAAACTGAATGTAATTCTCCGCCTTGGTATACTCAAATGCTCAGTTCCTTATGAGTTATGACATTTTATTTTCAAGTATTTGCTATATGCACTGATAACGAAAACAAAATGATAAGAATGAGAGAAACTCTTAAGGAGGACAACTACAGTCTTATTACTTATGGCTGTTCAGCACACCATCTAAACCTGGTAGAAAAAGATGTCTCCCCAAAATCAGTTCTCAAGCATGTTGTAGAAATTAACAAATATTTCCGAAACCATCACCAACCTCATGTAAGCTGAAAACAAATCCAATAAATTAGCTACTGTCAGCGTTACTTTTATGCATTAGCACTGTCAATGTTAGCATTAGCACTGTCACCAGTGTGAATCCTAATTCACGACTCATTAATAAGTTGCATAGGCTATTTATTTATGCTGTCAAATCCAGCAATATTTGTAATAAAAATTTATATTTTAGGGTTGGTTAATGGAGAAAGGAGGTATGATGCCGCAACTACCAAATGAAACCAGATGGAATTCTCAGTTAGAATGCATAAAAAACTATTTGTCAAATTACTCTCTATATATAGAAATAAAAGGAGAGCATATTGAAGACATTGATCACAACATCGGAAAATTGATAGATAACTTATCTATACAGAGAGAGGCACTCAATTTACAGTCACAACTCTTATTTGTTGGAAATGCTCTAGATAAGGTGTGTTTATATTATGCAGTTAAAATTACTTAACTTTAAATACCAATATTAATTTCAAGATATTTTATAGACTTATAGTGCACATTTTATTTATAGAATCCTGTACTAAGGCACTGCTAATAAATAATTAAAATACACTTAATTTTATGTGTTGTAACTTGTAACACCAAAAAATAAATTCTAACAATGCATAATTCTAAATGTTTACAGATGTTTTCATTCAGCCATATATAACTTTATAGTTTTTATTTTTTTTGTTACAGTTGCAGGCTGATAATACAACATTATCTGATACTGTTGAAATTTGACTCAATTTAATCCAAGGTGAAAAATTAGCTTCATACAAAGAAGATATTATTAAGAGATTTAAAAAAGCTATGGAACCATGTCATCTTTTGGCAAATATAACTGACCCAAAGTATGAAGGTAAATAGGACCAAAATGCTTAACTACTATCAATATATAAAACAGAGGTAACTCAATTGTATGGGCAAGAGAGTTTTCTCTAATCTGAATCAAATCATCTGGCATTGTCATATTAGATAACAATTAGCATAAATTAGATACCATAACATAAATTATATAATCTATATTATTAGCTTTATTTTTGTTTCCACACAGTTCTATCATTTCTCAGGACAAAAACTGAATAGAGTTCAAGAGGAAGAGGCTGAAGAATGGCTGATTGGAATAAATTCAGAATACATGGCAGGATATTATGCATTTCGCTTAAAAGACGCACTAATTTTCCCTTCTTATTTATTCAAAGATAGTATAGTGAGCTCTACATCAGCTAGTAATTCGTGAAAAATTGTTGAAATGAAAGAAAAAAAAGAGACCAGGTTACCATTGGGTTTTGCTAAATTTATGAGATCATATAATCTATATTATTAGCTTTATTTTTGTTTCCACACAGTTCTATCATTTTTCAGGACAAAAACTGAATAGAGTTCAAGAGGAAGAGGCTGAAGAATGGCTGATTGAAATAAATTCAGAATACATGGCAGGATATTATGCATTTCGCTTAAAAGACGCACTAATTTTCCCTCCTTATTTATTCAAAGATAGTATAGTGAGCTCTACATCAGCTAGTAATTCGTGAAAAATTGTTGAAATGAAAGAAAAAAAAGAGACCAGGTTACCATTGGGTTTTGCTAAATTTATGAGATCTATTCATAGTTGTCCGGCCAGTTCCGGATCATTGGAAAGATTTTTTTCAACGTTTGGCTTGGTATGGAGTAAAATGCGAAATAGGTTAGGGAAAGAAAAGGCAGAAATGTTGGTTCGAATCTACCGCCACCTAAGGTCAAAAGATGCTGAACATACGGATCAATAATCAATATTAGGTACCACTTAAATTATTTAAATTATAAAGCTGAAAAGAAACATGATTTATTTTTAGATATAGGTAGCCAATTAGAAGATAGATAAATTAAATACAGTCAAACATGTCAAATAAATAGTTTCTGGAAATTTTAGTTTATATTGACCTTATCACATTAATTATAGTTTACAGTTGTTAATATATAAGACTGCATAACCATATTATAAAAAATGCCAAGTTAAAAATAAGTCTATGAGAAGTAAATTGATGTGGGTTTTTAGGTTGGGTTTTTGGTGGGTTTTTGGTCGGGTTTTTGGGTGGGTTTCTGTGTACCAACCCTGCTATATTTCAGGAAAGTACTATTGTGGGGGTTGTGTCGTAAGACGTAGAGGGTTGGGGCTCTGTTACTGGGGGACTAACAACCAGCGCAATCCCGGCACGCTTTATACCTGACGTGGAGGGTTCTTCATCATGCGTCCGCTTTGAATTGTCGCGTGCTACAGGTATCGCTGGTGAGGGTTCGTCAGCGGGGGTGGAGTCTGTAGCTACATGGTCATTGGGGGTCATCTGTAATATCGATGATGGGGGCTGTACATCGTCGTCATTCACGGTTCTGTGGCAGAAGAAAATCAAGAATATAAGGAGCAGGACTTAAATTTTGTTATATTTTGTAAATGACCAACTTAGGGATGTGACGTGTAAGAGATGGAATATGTAGAAAAATGCAGGTTCACAAACACCTCCACATGTATTATATCTGGCCCTACAGGATGTGGTAAAACTGTGTTTATGCTTAAAATCATTAAAGATAAAGGGGAGATGTTCTCAAAATTTGTGCATAAAGTAATATCGTGCTATTCGACGCATCAATCAGTGTTCAACGAGTACCAAGATGATATTTTGTTCCACAAAGGTGTATATGACGTTAATTCGTTAAAGGGAAATGAGCATACAGTAATTGTAATTAACGATCTCATGTTGGAAATAGATAAAATGTTTGCCGAGACATTTACAGTGTTCTCCCACCATCTTAACATAAGCGTATTCTTCATCAATCAGAATCTATTTTTCAAAAATAGATATATGCGCGATGTGTCGTTAAATACACAATATCTAGTCTTATTCACACAACGTAGAGATGTATCACAAATTGGGGCATTAGCCAATCAAATGTTCCCGAATCAGCGTAAGGAGGTTTTGAAGGTTGAGAAAGAAGCCACAAGTCAGCGTTACGGATATTTGTTTTGTGACCTTCAACAACGAAACACTTTTAGGGTGCTTCTAAGAACGAATATATTCCCAAACGAGCCTGAAACAGTGTATATTGCAGAATGACAAATAGGTTGAAGAAATACCTTGAATTAATAAAAATCTATCAATGATTGCCCTGGGCACTGCAACAGATGTTTATTAAAAATATCGACTCCGACTTTTTAAAATGCATCTGTGAAATCTGTCTTAATGTTATAAAATATAATGTGCCAATGAAACCCCCTCAGAAGGCTCGCCTACGTCGGTACAAGAACATAATACGTGCGCTCGCTCGTAAAAGTCAAACTGTGGGTGAGAAAAAGCGAATTATTGTACAAAGAGTGGGATCATTACTCCCCATTTTATTTTCAGTTTTGGGACATTTACTGTCTAGATTAATATAAAGAAGAAAGTGGTAGTGATTCCGCACGAGGTGTGTGCTTCATTGCAAAGTTCAAAGAATCCAGACGCGGTTCTAGAACCCCGTAAAAGTAGTCTGAAAAGAATGGAAAGAGATTTGTTAGCCCTATTAAACAGTGAAAAGTCACCTGATGAGAAAAGGATCTTGCACCAAGAGGGTCTGCAGAAATTTTTTCATGAGTACGAAGATTATAAGAATCCGACAGAGCTCCCCGTGGTTATTAGGCACAGCGCGAGCAACGCTGAACATGGCAACATAGGACCTGGGCCCGACGTTAGAGATGACCAACCAAAGAATAACGAAACGCGACACATCGAGCATGTATTAAAAAGCAGTCTCCCACATACATTGAGGAATAAAGGCTTAAGTCTTTATAATCTATTGAGTGATGACCCCACCATAGAGTGGACCGATACAGGCGAGGTCATTGTTGAAGGAACAAGGGTATAGGGATCCAATATCGTCGACATTGTCCATGATCTGGTGAGAAAGTGGGACAGGCCCTCACCAACAGGATGGAAGCATATTAAAGCAAGAATACAACAAATAAATGTCCCCAAAACATTGATAGGAAATCTGAATAGGTTAAAAGACTTGGAGCAATTCTCGCATGTATCACAACTGAGTACGCTATCACTCCCAACAGCAGCATCTTTGAAGAGGAGAAAGAAGAGAACAAACGGCCTACCTTATCCATGTGTCTCTAAAATACGCAAATGGCTAACACATTAAGAAAACGCTATTATGACATTTCTAACCCCGCCTCCTATGGCGGCGTTAATAGACTGTACAGAGGTATTTGCAATGATGGAGTAGGGAAAAAAGATGTTGAGAGGATTTTGCGAGAGCAGGATGCTTATACACTTCATAAACCGGTGAGAAAAAGGTTTAAAACGGCCAAGAGAACAGCGGCTTCGATTGACTCTATTTGGCAAGCAGATTTAACAGACATGCAAAGATATTCAGTGTATAATGACGGCTACCGCTACATCCTATTCATAATAGATGTATTCTCTAGATATCTGTGGCTAATTCCTGAAAAATAAATCGCCTGAAACAGTTGCTAAAGCTACCAAAACGTTGATGAAAGAAACAGGGTTCCTGGCTATTTTTGTACGGATATGGGGAAAGAATTTATAGGCCGCGCTTTTCAGAACATGCTGACAGAGTTTAATATCAGTTACTACACTAGCAGTTCTATACATAAGGCCTCTTTAGCTGAAAGAGTTCAACGTACCATAAAGGAACGCATGCATCGCTATTTTACACATAAAAACACATACAGATATATAAACGTTCTGGGTCATTGGCATCGTCATACAACCGTTCACACCACCGTACGATTGGTACAACACCTAACGAAGTTTTAGAAAGAGGTACGCGCACAGAGGTGAGAAGAGATGGAGCACCGCCACCACACTACATTTCAAAATCAATGATTATGTAAGGCTATCACGTTCGGGAAATAAATTCGCGAAGGGATTTGAGCAAGGATGGACACGTGAGATTTTTAAAGTTAGTGCTATGAGACCTAAAGGCGAGATAATGATGTATTACGTTGAAGATTTGAATGGGGAAGAAATCGGGAGGCTTTTACCGCGAGGAGTTGCAGAAAGTGACATTTAATTTAGGAAAAAGTGTTTAAAATTGAAAAAATTTTAGGCAGCAAAGGTTCAGGAAAGAGAAAAATGTACCTGGTGAAATGGCTAGGGTACCCAGAAAGCTTCAACACCTATATAAAAGCTGCTGCAATAATGAAGCTTAAATAGTATGCAACATGGCGCCTAACCACTTCTATGTCACACTCCCGTCCTTCTTCTCTGTCTGTACATCCTAACAACACCCTGGCCAACTTTGTAACAGAACTCCATGGGCCCATTATTGGAACGTGATTCGTACGAAGTTGGTGTTTGTGAATTCCAGCTAGCCACCAAATTTTTAACTCTTGAAAATGAGCAGATCATATTTCTGATCCTTAGAAGAGTCGATGATGTGAAAAATTAGGCATAACCTTAGACAACACTATGCGATCAGTCCTGTTCGGTGAGGTACAGTACTATAGTACAAATGTAACACTAGGAATCGGTCATTATGACACAGCCACGGACATTGTGACGGGGTTAAACAAGAGTCTTGAAAAGTCGTACCTGACAAACGATTTACTTTTTGAAGTCGTAAACATAGACACGCCTGCACACGTTGAAGTTAAAATCAACGCTTAGTAGAAATATTAAATAAAGAGCTGTTCACAATTGTGGCCGAGGGTCGATATGTGCAGCCTCCAAAGAGATACCTTTCACGAGGCACAACATGACTTGTCCAGCTTAATGTATCAGTTGAAATGGAGAAATTGGGTGAAAGCTACCCATCCCCAGACATGTGCTATATTTACAGCAATATCGTAGCATCAATTTGTTGGGGACACCCAGGCGCGCCTGCTGCGCATTGCACACATTCCCAACCATAGAGGAAAAGTTTGAGCATTACATATGACAAGCCCCATTATGTGAATGTTGCGACTAATCTATTAACCAATATCTCATATATATATAAGAACGATTGAGGGAAAAAATTTCCCATTCGGTGATGGGAGCTTAACAGTGAAGCTACACTTTCGTCGCATTCAGTTATAATGACCCGAAGGCCTTTCACAGTCTATCGAGGGTGAGATATCAGCGTGGGAGTGGGCTTGGATCCATTTTTTCAACCATACTACGCACGCTGTCCCATTGTTGAAGAGGGGTGCTAGATACCTCGGGAGGAAGGCGTTACAATCAGGTTTTAACGCGGTAGAAGACATAATGGGTGGAACTAAACCTAAAGAAGCTCTAAAAAAACATTTAAAACGTACACGGGACGAAATCATCAAAGATGCAAGGAGAAAAATGCGTGGTGGTGGAAAGAAGAAGAGGCTGTCCGGAAGAAGGGGTTACCAACACGTGGCGCTAAACATAAAAGGACACCAAAAAAGAAGTGTTCTAAGCGTATGAAGCCTATGGCTGATCATTTTTTTAACTGATATATGCTGAGGACACTACTCTCACGAATCATAGGCTGATTACTCATTGCCGAGAGAGGTGGCACTATTTCTGACTCGTCATGGCGCATTTCATCCATCCGTGTAGCTTACAATGCTGTAAATCGGAACTGTCCCTCTTTGATATGCCCCTAAACAGGTTTCTATTGAGCATAGCGACTTTATTACAATTACCCATTAATCACAATTAGTTCACCGAGTGCCCCTATAGAATTCGTGATACCCAGCTCAGGCACATACTTTTTTGATCCAAGCTGCATGCACATGTACGCTAAACTGCGTATATCCCATTCAGATGGATCGGACTGCGATGATTGTTACTCTACATACCCTGAAACCAACTTTCTACACTCCATTTTCAGCCAGTGTGAGGTGTATTTAAATCAGGTTAAAATCTCAGCAGGAACGGGTTATTATCATCTACGAGCCTATCTGGAAAATGTCCTCAACTTTTCAAAAGAAGCGAAGGACACCTTTTTAACCGCCGAGGGCTATTATCAGACTAAAGACGAAGGTAGGATAAAGGATAAATTTAAAAATTCTAAAAAAAAGATATACGAATGTTTTGGACGTCTTCATACAGGAGAAACTGCTTATGAACGGCATCGACATGAAGCTAAAACTCAACCGCACGAATCCTAAGATTTGTATAAATCTTGGACCTGATCAAGAAGAGGGCGCAAAACCCGTTGTGATTCACATCATGGAAACATATCTGCATGTACGGCGAGTGAAATTAAGTTCCCCGAAATATGTAGAAATTGAAAAAATTTAATACACGCAACAGTAAAATACCTAATTAACAGAGTACAGCTCAAACTATACACGGTGCCCGCCTGGTTGGCCTCGAAGCAGCTAGAAAACGTGGCCCTGGGAGTTCTACCTAAAAGAATATTAACCCTCTACCTCCCACGTGGACGAATTCGTCCACTAATTTAATTAGGCGTAATACTCGTAAATACATTGCTCAGTTCCCAAGCAGACGATTCCACCCAGTAATGACGTCAACAGTGCGATTCTAGCGTTTTCCATTCGATGATTTTCCGGTCTTGACTTAGAGTTTCGCCACTTTGAGATGATGACGCACGTGTGTTTTTTTTCTCTTGTGTAGCCTCGTGTTTGGAAAACGATGGACACTATACCAGGTATGTAATTACTTTGAAAAAACTTATACATGTAAACAAAATGTATGTTATTGATAGCGAGTGTTGAAAATAGCAGTGAAATTATTTTGTAAAGAGTGTTTGCAATATATATATATTATGGACGAATTCGTCCATATTGGCTCTGCAGTGATGAAAATTCCTGAATCAATAAAAATTTACACCCATCCCAGATTACATAAGGCCCAATTTTATCATCTGAGATATATAGTGATTATGCTCTTGACTGCAAGCAAGGAATGGAAGGAGTGATTGGATGATCTAGGCTAAAATTAATTTTTCTATCAATGTATTTTGTTGCATAGTGTAGTTACAATTTGTCTCAACAAAAACAGTTTGCATCAATATGTTGGCGTTTTTAGAGAATACTATACCAAGCCTGATTGATAAATATTAATAATAAATAGATTTATATAGCGCTCACATGTCTCACTGACCCTCACTGAGCGCATAAACTGCTTGCCTTTTTTTCCATTTTAGTCCTACTATACCGTAGGCTAATCATCAGTGTAGTTTTGTATGCTAATGAGACTTGACTTTCTTGATAATATATTTGAAGATAAATACTGTATACCGGTATATGAATTTTAATTTTCTTTCATTGCTATTTCAGTGTCAGAGTTTTATGGAGGATCAATTCCGAGGCATCAACGGAGAAGACATGTTCAAGAAGTTGAAGCACAAGCTTTTAATAACTCTGACGGTGATCTTGATGATGATGATGATTCTGTGGTCGATCCCGACTATGCTCCTGAACGAAATAATGATGAAGGTAGGCTGTATTTTGGATTATAATCCCACACAATCAGATAGAAAATGCTAAATTTAGATATTCATTGGCAAATAACTTCTACAATTGTGCTTTTTCTCATTATAGACATCAATCTTGAAGGCATGGTGGACATTACAATAGACCGGACCTCTGTGGAAGAAGATTCTCTGGAAGATGAGTCAGAAGAAGAGCAACCCACTTCTTCAACTGCTTCCCGTGTGTCATGGCGACAAGGCAGTCCAACTGATTCTACCACTATTCATGAATATTTAGGCCCAGAGCATGTATTTTCTGATGATCTCCGTCAACCAATTGAATACTTTCGCAGCTTCTTTACAGATGAGTTGCTAAATGTTTTGGTTACACAAAGTAATTTGCATTCAGTGCAAACAAATCCTAATAAGCCTCTCAACATAGATCAAAATGAACTGGAGCAATGGTTAGGTATTTGTTTATATTTCTCTATTAGTAAGTTGCCTAGTACTAGGATGCATTGGTGCAATCAGTTAGGTCCTCTTAGGGATATTGTAGCAGATATTATGAGTCGTAATCGATGGGAAGCTATCAAATCAAAACTACATATGGTAGATAACTCAACCTTGGATTCAAATGGTAATAATAATGATAAGCTTTTCAAAGTGCGTCCAATGGTTGACCATCTAAGAGAAAAATTTAGGCAAATTCCTATGATACAAAACTTGTGTATAGATGAACAGCTTGTACCATTCAAGGGCAACAGTGGGATAAGACAATACATACCCAGTAAGCCACATAAGTGGGGGTATAAGATTTTTGTTCTTGCTGAGAGTAAAGGAATGACATATGACTTTATACCATATACAGGAAAGATTCAACCTGTCAATGATCCCACGGTGCCTGATCTAAAAGCAAGTTCAAACATAGTTCTTCACTTAGCTCAAACAATTCCTTCCAACAACAACCATTTATTATATTTTGATAATTGGTTTACCTCTGTTCCATTGATGCGTCATCTTGCTGGAAGAGGTATTTGGTGTTGTGGGACAGTGCGTGTGCCTCGCATACCAGGCATAAAAAAGGGAAAAGATGCTGATAAAGATCTCATAAAGAAAGGAAGAGGTTCCTATGAAGAACGAAAGTCTGTAGGTGAGGAAGTTGAAGTAACATATGTTAAATGGTATGACAATAAGACTGTAAATATGTTATCAACATTTGCTAAGGTAAATCCTTTGACAACTGTGTCCCGATATGCCAATAAAGAGAAACACAAAATTGACATTCAATGTCCAAACATAGTACAGCTTTACAACAAATCAATGGGAGGGGTTGATTTAGCTGATTGTCTAATATCAATTTATAGAATAGACATAAGATCAAAGAAATATTATCATAAACTTATCTTCCACATGATTGACATGGTAACTGTCAACAGTTGGTTGCTCTACAGGCGAGATGCAAATAATCTCCAGTTACCAAAATCTGAAATTCTTCCACTTGCCTAATTCAAACTTAGAGTAGCATTCGCCCTGATGAAAGAAGGCAAAACAGTAGGGAGAATCAAAAGAGGAAGACCTTCTTTGGAGGGTAGAAGTAACGAGCAAAAATGCAAAAAGGGAATGCCTTGGCAAGCACTCCCAGAAAAGTCGATAAGACTTGATAATGTTGGCCATATGCCTTCCATACAGGACATTAGAAGAATATGCAAAAAAGCTGGGTGCAAGGGAAAAACCAATGTCTTATGTTCAAAATGTAATGTAAACTTGTGCTTGAACAAAACAAATAATTGTTTCAAAGATTTTCATACAAACTGAAAGTTTTGACATAGGCCCAGTATACATGGAATAATATTAATTAGGTAATGTAATTCTAGAAAAATTAATTAGTTACTCTAAGATGTGTTAATAAAGCTGCAATACCTTCAGATGTTTTTTATTTCATATAACCTCTTGATTTCTTGCTTTTTTCTGAAACCAGTATCAAATGACTTCTCATTAAAATGTTGATCACTTTCCCAAGTGGACGAATTCGTCCATTAATATATTTTCGCTTATAATGTCGAATTTGAAACAAATAAGTGTCTATTAAGTTTTAAAGACCCCATACAACTCCAAAAATATGTAAAGAAATTTTTTTTTGTAAAAAAAAAAATTGGGCGGTAGAGGGATAATTGGAATGCAGGATCACGCTTCGACGAATGAAAAATATAAAAAGAGTGCCTTTAAATTCGAGAATTTCGGCCTTAAAAATATAACTATACGTCAATGGCGTTGCATTAGGTGGGGCTATGGTTACGGACTACTCATCAGACACGGTGTTCCGCTCTGCTCGAGAGCTTATAGTAATCTGGCCCATATTGCCGGTGGCTGTGACGAGCTTGGGTTTGGCGTAACGCAGAAAGAATTTGTCGAACAATTGAACTTTTACTCATTTGATATTACCCCCGACTTATCTGATAGTGTAAATACACACTTAAGTCCACAACAAAATGGGAACATCTCAGTCAGATTGGATTTCGCCGACCCTATAGACGCGCCTATTAGTGTACTAGTGTACCTCGAATCACAAGCTCTAATAGAGCTCGACCATTTCAGGAACGTTGTCACAGACTTTTAAAATGGACGCGAATACACTCCAGAGAGTAATGAAAAGTGACCGAATCACACGCTCCAAATTTATCGGTGTTTGCGAAGAATGAAACATTGAAATTGCCAACTACGAGATATTGGTATATCCTTATCGTGAACACAGATGTTATTGGTAGTGGAGGGATTCATTGGTTTGCAATCTATTTTAAAAATAGGGAAAGAATGTACTGTTTTGATTCACCCGGCACTCAACCCTGGAGTGACCCTGTGGTTGTACAATTTATCGAACAGCTACATGTCCCTGAAATTGTCTGGAATCCTTAACGTTTCCAAGGATATTTTAGTAATACTTGTGGCATGTGGTGTCTTTCATTTCTCCTGCACATGTCACTTGGGAAGGGATTTATAAATTTTTAAAAATTATTCGATTTGTGCGACACTGAGATGAATGATGAATTGGTATGCAGACAGATAAAAAAAGGTTCCCATTTGTACGCACTCGTTGTATTGTGTAAAGTTTTACGTGTGTGTGTATATATAATTATAACTGTAAGATGCCTCCATTAATGTTTGTCTTATTTAACGGACACTAGTTCTGTAAGCTGAATTGTACTAAAACATGCTTTCTACCATTTAATAAATTGAATGAAAATACATTGTTTTGTTCTTATCCACAAAAAAATCAAAAAACTTACATTAGTTCCTCGATGACCTGGAATTCGTTGGGCCATATATGAGCCAATACCTCGACCTCGGTATTCAGGTCACTGGGTTGGTTGCGTGGTAAAGCCTCCAAATCGTTGTCATTTATTTGCCTTTCATCAAAACTGTCGCGAAAAGTAGCTATAACACGATCAAGTTCCGCATCGGTCTTTTAAGGAGAAATTAACATGATTAGTTCATACTGAATCTTTTCACAGAATGGACAATAATTTGAAAAACAAGTTGAAACTAACTTAAATCAGTTCAAATCGGATTTGGCTTTTTACTTGCATTGCTTGCGTTTATAGTACTGTATATATTAACCGTTAATAACAAAAACACGTCCCCTTAGATTCAATACATTTGTCTAGAGTTAGCTAGAATAACATAAGAAAAATAATATGCAAGAAAATGTTAAACCTTATTAGTTAATCCGAAAACCGGGTGATAAATAGAGAGCGAATATTATGATGTTATCTACGACATACTGTAAATTTTTGCGGTACAGATCGTAACTGTCAAATTTTAAAACCAAACGTTCCGACCAGCATTACTAAATAAACGCCCATATAAAGAAAAGAGCATCTACATTTCATAATTTTTTTCGATGTAGAAAAACTTTTAGCCAAGAAAAACTCAAAATAAAAGGCTAAAATTAGATTACTAAATAAATTATAAACGAGAAAGAGTCCACCATCAAGATCTTGCGAAGTAGTTTTTAACGCCCACTAAATTTGCGCATTATAAGAAATCTTAAAAGATATCACACCTCTACCGAGTACGAATACAAGTTTCGGACGCTAGGTAGGTTTTATTATGCCCGGTTAGGTTACGCAATGATAGGTTACATTATGCCCTGTTAGGTTACGCAAGGTTAGGTTATATTATGCCCGGTTAGGTTGCGCTAGGTTATATTATGCCCGGTTAGGTTATATTACGCCCAGTTAGGGACGCCCATATAAAGAAAAGAGCATCTACATTTCATAATTTTTTCGATGTAGAAAAATTTTGGTCAAGAAAAACTCAAAATAAAAGGACAAAATGAGATTACTAAATAAATTATAAACGAGAAGGAGTCCACCATTAAGATCTTGCAAAGTAACTTTTAACGTCCATTAAATTTGCGTATTATAGGAAATCTTAAAAGATATTACACCTCTACCGAGTAGGAATACTCTTCGTTTTATTACGAACTTTTATAAATTAACTAACACTGGCACTGAATGAAACGTTACATATACAGAGCCCGGCCTTCCGCTTAAATCGCAAACTAGTTTTTCAAAACGCATTTATTATGGTGTTTTATAAATTAACTAACACAGGCACTGAATGAGCCGAAGTATACTCCCCGAATCACAAATTAAATTAGGTACTTACATCTCGAAGTTAGAGGCTTCTGTTGGTTGAAACGGAGTATCATTGCAGATATCATTAACGTTTAGTGTGGAGAGTAGATCATTCCGGTCAGTTGCCCCGAAAAGATGAATTCGTATGATTCTTATATATTTATATTCATATAATCCTTGTTTACCTAATCCGTGTATTTATATAATCTTTATATTCAAATATTCATTTTTTACATAAGGACCAAACTCGCATAATGCGAGTTTGGATGACTTTATATTTAAATAAATTCTTTAACATATTATTAGTTATGATTGTGTTGTTCATTCATATTTCCTTTCTTGACCATTATCTTTTATTTCCATTATCTTTTATTTCCATTATCTTTTATTTCCATTATCTTTTATTTCCATTATCTTTTATTTCCATTATCTTTTATTGTCTACCTATGCCCTATTGTCATATCAGTCCATGTTTACTCGTGTCCGTTTATATATCAAGCACACAACCTATGTGTGACTACCGATATGTATACAAAACTTTATGAATTCGTATATGTCCACTAATGATCATGAATTACGTACGTAGTTACCTTACACGTAAGTACGTTCACATGTATACTTTTTATTTTTTCTTAATTATCTAATTTCTCGCAAGATATTCGTTCATACTGACGCAAGTGTTCGAATTCCGATGACGACGCCAAAAGCGGGCATTGAAAACGAAATCTCCTCTCTTGCTTGCTTCTATTCCGAAAACATTATATACCGTTATATATTATGTGTGTTATGTTATATATATATATGTGCCCATGTACTTTGTGTTAAATCCTAAAATAATAGTTATCCTAATATAAATATGAAACACTAAAACTATAGTTAACTGTATTTAATTGTAATTAACTGTAATAATTTAATATGATGTAATTAATGTACTTTAATGAAACTGTAATTAACGATAATAAGTGAATGTGAATTAATTGGTAATTATAATCATAGTTATAGTAAACCAAAATTACAATGTACTCAGTGATGTACTTTGGTTGTACTCAGTGTACGACCCAACAATATGTCGCCATTTAGGAATGTATACTCGGTGATATTATTATTATTTTTTTCATTATTATTTTTTCGTTGGGATAAATTTTTTATTTGCTTCCTATTTTTCCAAATAATAATTGTTCTTTTCAAAATTTCTTAATCATTTTTTTAGATTTAGCTTGAAAATGAATCCTGATTGGATTTTGCAGTGTTCGTGTTTTGTATGCATTCTCTCTTCGTTATGGAGGGTGAAGTCGTGTCTTGCCTGGGCATTTGATTGTGAATCTTAAGCCTTTGATTTTTGCTCATATGCATATTTTAATGTAAAGATGCATTGTTCAATTTCCACTTCTAATTAACTCGGCATCAGATCTGAAAATACGCGGTTTAAGATAAAAATATGGCTTCATCTTCAAATACCTTGTTTACCTGTTTAAACATTGCCACAGCAAAAAAATTTACTTTATTTTCAAATATTGTGCAAAAATAATGCAGCCTATAGAGAATAGAAATGACACAAGTCAACCTTTAATAATAATGAAGTTAGCAAATTATGGGTATATAAACCCACAAAATTTCTTCCATATTCATTCAGAATTCGACTCAGAGGCTGAGCACTACCTGTACATTTTAGCAGTAAATTACAGTAAGAAAAAGTCTTTATCTTCTCCTTCGAGCCTTGGTCTCTTCAGAGAACTTAGTCTTAAATAGAGAAAAAATAATTTCCCGATACGTTATAAGAAGAATCAGGGAACCTTCAGAGAATTAGTAAGCCTCCCAGAATCCTCTGAACCACTATAGAAGAACTCGGAGAGTAGTATAGAAGAAACTACTGCAAGTAACAAATCCGTTGCTACCAGCTAACCAGAACCCCCGTCGACTCCGAACCAACCCAGGCCATAGACGGAGGGGTTAACGTATATATATATATATATATATATATATATATATATATATATATGTGTGTGTGTGTGTGTGTGTGTCCCCAAAAGTATCCCGCCCTACAACTTTAGAATGAGACATGCGATTGTGTACGCTTCTTGTACTAAGTAATTTTTTATAGTTTTCAGAATTTTTTAGAACTTTTTCCGGAACTGTACATATATAGGCTTTCCTTTGGCTAACTTTTCGTTAGCTCCCACCCGAAATGTTCATTCTGACGAAGGTCAAGCTTGTCACTTCACCTTAGACCTACTGTTTAACGCGGATTCCAGCAGTCGCAGCAACTTAACCACTAGGATACCCGGGGTTCCCATTTATCTAACAACCATTTGTGTGGAACGATGAACGATTGCTGCGCACTGTTGCCGTCACCGGGTCTCGAACCCGGTGCATATAATCTGTGAACGTGCATATAGTTGTGTGTGTAATAATATGGGCTTTATGGGCGTATAGTCGGGAGTGTACGTGCGTTTGTGACCGTTTCTTGGCTGTCCAAACGTTGTATACATTGTGCCAACTGGCTGATAATACCTGGAGGCAACTGGCGGATTAGGATCTTATAAGACAGCGGGAGCTCGGCTGAACTCTCAATATGCGCTTGGCAGGAGCCAGGCGAACACTCCTCGCTCCCTCTCCCTTCTCTCTTAGGTTAGGTATACCCCTTTGGGGGGTGAAGCCGTCTCAACTTCTCCCCCAAAGAGGTCAGGTGGACGTCCCCAGCTTGCTGGGGGAGTTCCCTCCCCTCCCTTTTTTTTGGCATCCTGGGTTTGGCAATGGGGGTCTTGCATCAATGGGGGGGTTGGCACTGGCACTCATTGCAATATTGCATCATTGCTCTGCACTCTAACCTTTTGCGGTCATGCTACTGGAACAAATTCATTCTCTGAGATAAACATGAGAAGTAATAATGATGGGAATGAAAACACGGCCGAATATTCCAACGCTCGATAATACATACCATACACGAAGGAGTTAATGAGGTGAGAGGACGTCACATAGGGTGTTTTGTAGTAGGGTACTAATTCCCCATGTGTAGAGTAGATACAATTACAAGTACAAATACAACCCTTTTAAAGAGTCAGATTATAAAAAGTAAATTAAGTAATACATGTCACCTGTCAGTTGGGGGAAGAGAGAGCGAAGTAGAAAGAAAGCTTTGTAATGCGTCAGCATTAAATTAAATGCAAACTATTTGTGTTTAAAATAAAATGTTTAATTGACTTCATTTAATTATACAACATTACATTCTCATTTCCTATCAAAGAGAGGTATAGCTTATTCTTTCTCTTTGCACACCACATGCATATATATATATATATATATATATATATATATATACAGTATATGAGAATGAACTCAGAATGGTCCCCTGATTTTTTTATGATGCACACAAACAGTGCATGGAACAGGGAACTCTTCTGGGACAATTAAATCCACTATAGTCCGAATAAGTAATGGTAAATGACAAATACCATAGTTTTTCTTTTTCATGATGCTAGCCCGACGTGGGCAACGGGTCACTCGCAAAAAGGTCCCATAAATATAGCTTCCCTCACCAGCTATCTGCAAAGCAGACAAGATCCAGCTTTGGGACATGGATCTAGGGTTTAAAGCAGCCTAGCCCTGCTACATTTAGAACCTCAATATAAGCAAAAGACTCGCTGCCTTCACGTCAGATTGAATACATCAAAGAAAAAGGGGTAACTATTATATTTTTAGCGAAAAACCAAAACTTAAACCTCAACTGGCAGAATTGAGCGTCCACTTTTCAAGGCACATAACATGTCCGTTTCAAGATGGGAATGAACTCGGAATGGTCCCCTGAGTTTACTTATTCGGACTATAGTGGATTTAATTATCCCAGAAGAGTTCCTTGTTCCATGCACTGTCTGTGTGTATCATATATATATATATATATACACACTAGTGAAAAATGCGCCCTGCAAAAGGGCAAATCTTTTTTTTTGTGCATCATAATAAACATTATGATAAATAAATAAATTATGATAACTAAATAATAAACATTATGATAACGAACCCACTTTTTGTTATACTTCAACTAACCCACTTTTTGTTATACTTAACTAACCCACGTTTTGTTATACTCTTCTTACTCTTTTTTCTTTCTCTTTACTTGCATGTCTATAGTTTGCACAGTATGACAGTGTTTGAGTTAAGACTGTTTGCATGGTTTGTAAGCGTTGTTATTTTACTTCTTTTTATTTTTCACCCCTTTCCTATTCTCTTCGACTATTTTTCCGACTTGTCGGCAGTAGCCGGCGGATGATGATGGTGAGTCTTTCTCTCTCTTTTTCTGAATGAATGTTAACCCACGAATGATAGGTTTTGCTACTTACTTAACCCTTTATTCTCTTCTTTTAACCCCCTACTCCCTTCTTTCTCTCGGGCTAACCTTAGAGTGGATCTTAGAGTCTTTGTTAGCTTTAGCTTCTGTAAATCTGTAGAACAGGACAAGAATAACAAAAAACATTTGGCGTTAGAAAAATATACACAGGGTTTTTCATAACATGTGGGACGCACTTTCAGGATGAATTCAGGACCTGAAAACAATGAAAAAAGTTTATATAAACATATGCCCGAAATCGTTTTGTTTCCGAGTTACAGCCCGTTTTTTGTTCCAGCAATTCTTTCCGCAAACTGTTTACAAACACTGCTTGCCGACAATGTTTGTGAGTGTGTACGAGACTTATTTCATGTATGGCCTTGCCGATTGTAGTGTTTCGTACATTCTATGACATGTTTCAATATCGTTGAGTGTAGAGCCATCAGTCAGTCAGAGGTGCATCGCGGTGTTTCACTGTTCGTATTTGTAACTTCTTACCGTGAATAAGTGCATTCCAGTGAAAAAAAAACCTTAAAAGTTTTTGTGCTATTCAGTGATAGTGTGCATTTGAAGTGAGAATGGAGGCTTATTCAAACGTCTGTATGCGGAAAGGTTTCTGAATCGCCCTCTGCCAGATAAGACCTTTTAGAGAATAGACGAGCGTCTTGGTGATACTGGATCATTCAACAAGCGAGTTTCAGATAGTGGTAGACCAATCAGCGCCAGACCTGCTGAGTTGGAGGAACGGCGGTAAAGGTAATGGGGATACTTGCTGGAACACATAACGGGCTGTAACCCTGAAACAAAGCGATTTCGGGCATATGTTTATATAAGCTTTTTTCATTGTTTTCAGGTCCTGAATCCATCCTGAAAGTGCGTCCCACATGTTATGAAACACCCTGTATACTGTATATATTTGGCGGCATCTTTTAACATGTACAGTTGCGCTCATTATTCTTAGGACACTCTTGAGAATAAATAGCAACACCTGGCATGTATTTGTTGTGTACTACAAAAGGTTGTAACATTTCATGAATGAATCTGGGTTTAGTGAGTGAGCGCTGATTGGTTGGTTGACTCATTGCCAAATGTCTTTAGAACATAATTATTTCCATTCATCACTCTGGTTTGCATACTACTAAGGAAACATAAATGAATAATTAAATATAAATTCAGGAAGGGGATATATATTAACAAGGGGAATGTCAATGAAGTGAATAAAAAATGGTTTTGTAAAACTTAAAAAAAAACTTCGGACATGATGACAGTGTTCATGGTATTGGCAAGCCTGTCATCCTGAACGAATTGAAGTTTCAATGTATAAAAACAGCCGTTGGTAGGCATTATTGTGCCCTGAGCAAATTCCACGACTTGCACCACCCATCCCCCCTGTATTTATGTATTGATTCATTTATTTATTTATTTACATTTAATAGTGAACATAGATTCAGATTATGATAATAAAAACCCACTCTAATAGACAGAGTTTATTTCCACAACAGTTTCAATGCCCACTGGCATCCTCTTCGGGTGGACACAGAAAAACGGTTCGTTTTTCTGTATCCACCCGAAGAGGATGCCATTGGGCATCGAAACTGTTGTGGAAATAAACTTTGTCTGTTAGAGTGAGTTTTTATTATCATATTTTGACTTTCACGTAGAAAAGTGAAGTTTTTTGCATAGATTCAGATATTATTTTGTGTTATAACAAAGACAGGGCAAAAACCTGACATGTATAAATACATATATAGGCGGTTTATGAATAAAACAACAATATTTTGATGCTTGTTAAATTTTAATAACATTATAACATTACCAGATTAATGGGTATCTGAGGTTTCATACGTCACTGCTTACAATATCTTGCAATTGGCAAATGGACGACAGCTGAATGGATACTACTGGTATGGATGGCATTGTTATATCCGGAGCAAATGCTATTTCTTGCTCATCAACACTGATATAGTAATGAACAGTCACTGAGAGAAATATTATTTAGAAACGAAAAATGTTTTGTATTGAGGCAGCATCATAAATGAATATAATTGTTTTGTATTAATAAGTCCCATGTTACAACTTAAGTGTTGAACCATTGCAGCTGTGACTGTTGGCGGTCTCTCACCTCAAAGAGGAGAATTACAGAACATAAACCTATTACAGTAACTCCTATCAATAAACATAGAGCCATTTAAACGATGATATTTGACAATTTTGCAAAGGTGTTACACATTCATAATTACCATTGTATTTGAGAGATATTCTATACATGAACACAACAAATTTAATATCTTGTCCAGCCACCGTTGTTGTCTATGACTTCCTGCAGTCGATGTGGTGCAGAAGTATATTTAATACGCAGCCATGCTATCTAAAAAAGAAGCCAGGGGTGGCCAAAACGTCGATCGCGATCTACCAGTAGATCGCAGAGCAATTTTTAGTAGATTGCAGAATGACCAGTAGCTTAGTCTAGCAACAGAGACCTTACATTTCACAATACTAACGAGTACACGACCCGACTGCTACTACCAAAAATTAGCGTTCTTTATGTTATCACCACCATTATCGGTAGCAACATTTATTTGTTTTATCTTTGTGTTTACCAGTCATTTAACCAAAAATAACAAAGTTTAACTTAAATATCTCTCAGAATTATTAAAGTAATGTCACAGAAAATGATACTGCTAACTTTAATTTCTGCCAAAATTTCATACCGTGGTAAACTGAGCTGTTATGAGTATGTGTCACTTAAGTGATGGGTCAGTCATTCTCCAGTCCAATTGCATTAACACCGTTAAAATGAGTGCTGGACCAACTGCCAAGAAACAAAAAACTTACAACTTTCACAATGAGTGGGAGAGGGCATATTTCTTTACGATGGAAAATTCCAAATGTGTGTGTTTAATTTGCCATCCATGTGTCGCTTTCGTCAAAAAGGGGAATTTAGAGAGGCATTTTAAAACTATTCACAAGCGGTATGACAGTGATTTCCCAGCTGAAAGTGAACTACGTAAGAGAAAAGTCAATGAACTTAAGTCTCAACTTAGTGCTCAGCAGTCTATCTTATCAGGGCCAAGCACAAAATCGAAAGCAGCAACGACTGCGTCATTTCGGGTGAGCGTGTACTTGCGAAACACAAGAAACCTTTTCAGGATGGAAAAATATTCAAAGAAGCATTTACAGAGGCAGCAGAGTCGTTGTTTCAGAATTTCAGTAATAAATCGGAAATATTGTCTGCTATTAACCAGCTTCAGCTATCCAGAAACACTGTGATGCGGCGTTGTGAAGTAATGGGTGAGAATTTGGTGGAACAACTGAAGAAAGACATACATGACTGCGTGTTCTTTCACTTCAGTTTGATGACTCGACAGATGTGATCGACACATCACAATTATGCATTTTTATTAGAATCGTGTTTAAAGATATGATTGCCAAAGATGAACTGCTTGCTTTCAAACAAAAACTAGAACTGGTATCCTCACAGCTGCAGTGACACCAACTGCGGAACTTCAAAAACATGATGTCAGAGCTGGAAACTCAGGGGAAAGAATGCGACCAGTTTGACAGTGTTCGATACGTTGAACAGTTGTAGAATGTTATTACAGACTTCAACAGACGGTTCCAAGACTTAGCAACACTAGAACCTGTAGCAACATTCATGTGCTTCCCATTTGGTGCAAACTTTGACATTGATGATATTGCATCAAAAATGGCCTTATTGTTTAATATGGACACAACTGCAATCGAGAATGAAATTTTGACTATGCGAAACGACATTCAATTCAAATCCAGGTCTTCAGAAGGAAACTTTTGGCACCTACTTCTTGAAGAAAAGTATCCGAATGTCAGAAAAAGTGCCATGTACTTGACAGCATTTTTTGGATCAACCTACCTTTGTGAGTCAACGTTCTCACACATGAATATCATCAAATCAAAATACCGAGTCACTCTGACAGATGATCACCTGGATGCTTGTTTGAGGCTAGCAATCAACAGCTACAATCCTGACTACACACGGCTTGCTGATGCCATGCAGTGCAAATAATCACATCCGTAAAGTAAGCTCTTCCTATTCGAGTATACCTAATTTCTAATAAGTTATATATATATATATATATATATATATATAATTATACAAAGCTGGGCACAAACCGTTAATCCGTTAATCGTTAATTAACGAAGTTAACTTTTTCGTTAACGATTTAACTTTTAAGTTAACTTTGAAAATCATTATCGGACTAATTAACTTCCGTTACATTTAACTTCCGTTAACTCAAGTCCGTTAACCCCAAAAATTCATAAATAAACGTTTAAAAGTTTCTATTATTTTCAGTGCTGAGCAGGTGCGCAATTAATCCGCCACTGTTAATAGTGATGAACGAATTTCCATTTCCGCAGTGCAAAATCAGGCGATATATTTGTTTCCGTCGCCACATTTGTCTTACCAAATATGGTAGTTATTTATGGCATTGGTTGAGCAAACATGGTCGACTGTAAAATCAGGCGGAAGATTTGCCATTTGAGTTGAATGTTTCAACTTCTTTCAAGAAATATCACGAGCAATTTAAGGCACTTTCAATAATATATATGTAACAATTACAACAAATAACTACATTCGTTCATTTGCAGTCTGTCTCTTGCGCAACATGTTTGTGCTAGTGAATATTTAAATAATCGTTGTCAAGTAAGTCATGTATATTTATAATATGTCTGTGAGTACCTATTAGTAGTCTCCTTGATACATTTCAAGAACCTAAAACTGATCAGGTAAGATTTCAATTCTCATGTCACTTTGTTCTCTATGGGCAAGGACATCATGAGGGCAAGAGATCATCCCTGTCTGATGAAAACTTTGATATGCTAATTTCATGAAGGGCAATATGCATCTCATGGACAAAATGGAGAACGAGAAAAGAGGGAAAATTAAATTATATATATATTGTGTTTTTCATTTTTTTTAATAAAAGTTAACGTTAACGGTTTATCGGTAACTTCCGTTACATGTTTAACGAATTAACGGATTAACGGTTAACGAAGTTAACTTTTTGGTTAACGGATTAGCGGTTAACGAAGTTAACTCTTTGGTTAACGGTGCCTACCACTGCTAATATATATATATATAACTGGGCTGGTGGATCGTATAGGGAGAATTTTGGAAAAAGTAGATATAAAAATATATTGCCAAATGCACACAGATATATTTTTCATTAAATTTTAACCCCCAAACTTATTAGAAATTAGGTATACTCGAATAGGAAGAGCTTACTTTACTGATGTGATTATTGGCATCAGCAAACCATGTGTAGTCCGGATTGTAGCTGCTGATTGCTAGCCTCAAACAAGCATCCAGGTGATCATCTGATCATGTTTTTGAAGTTCCGCAGTTGGTGTCGCTGCAGCTGTGAGGATACCACAGTTTTGTTTTTACTTTGCAACTCCAAATTTAGCTGATTTAGAAAAGCAGCTGTGTCAGTCAAAAAAGCTAAAGAAGTCTTTAATTTCAGGTAAGAGATCCCTAAACTTCTGCATGAATTTACCTCTACTTAGCCACCTGACATCAGTGTGCAACAAAAGGTCAGTGTGTTCTGCTTTATTTTCTTCTAGCTGAGACCGGAAGAGACGCCTTTGTAGACTTCTCGCCCGAATAGAACACACAATCTTATGGTAAATATCCATAATTTCTTTAATATTCAACATTTTACCAGACATTGCTTGTTGGCGAATTATGCAATGATATTTAAAGAAGTTTGGAAACCTTTTGTCACTTTTGCACAGGGCGATGAACTCATTGGAACGGCCAGTCATAGCAGGTGATCCGTAAGTTGTTATGCTCACATGCTTGTGAAGTGGGAATTGTGTGTCGTTAACTCACTGAATACATGAAAAATGTCCTCACCTCGAGTTTTCCCTCTTAAAGGTAAGGTTTTAAGCAGTTCTTCTTTGGCAGTCATATCTTTAAACACGATTCTAATAAAAATGCATAACTGTAATGTGTCGATCACATCTGTCGAGTCATCAAACTGAAGTGAAAGGAACACGTAGTCATGTATGTCTTTCTTCAGTTGTTCCACCAAATTCTCATCCATTACTTCACAACGCCGCATCACAGTGTTTCTGGATAGCTGAAGATGGTTAGTAGCAGACAATATTTCCGATTTATTACTGAAATTCTGAAACAACGACTCTGCTGCCTCTGTAAATGCTTCTTTGAATATTTCTCCATCCTGAAAAGGTTTCTTGTGTTTCGCAAGTACACGCTCACCCGAAATGACGCAATCGTTGCTGCTTTCGATTTTGCGCTAGGCCCTGTAAAGATAGACTGCTGAGCACTATGTTGAGACTTAAGTTCATTGACTTTTCTTTTACGTAGTTCACTTTCAGCTGGGAAATCACTGTCATACCACTTGTGAATAGTTTTAAAATGCCTCTCTAAATTCCCCTTTTTGACGAAAGCGACACATACATGGCAAATTAAACACACACACATTTGGAATTTTTCATTGTAAAAAAATATGCCGTCTCCCACTCATTGTGAAAGTTGCAAGTTTTTTGTTTCTTGGCACTTGGTCTAGCACTCATTTTAACGGTGTTAATGCAATTGGACTGGAGAATGACCTTCACCACCGTTTATTCCAAATGACTGACCCGTCACTTAAGTGACACATGGTCATAACAGCTCAGCTTACCACGGTATGAAATTTTGGCAGAAATTAAAGATTAAAGTTAGCGGTATCATTTTCTGTGACATTAATTAAATATCTCTCAGAATTATTAAAGTTAAACTTTGTTATTTTTTGTTAAGTGACTGGTAAACATAAAGATAAAACAAATAAATGTTGCTACTGATAATGGAGGTGATAACATAAAGAACGCTAATTTTTGGTAGTAGCGGTCGGGTCGTGTGCTTGTTAGTATTGTGAAATGTAAGGTCTCTGTTGCTAGGCTAAGCTACTGGTCATTCTGCGATCTACTAAAAATTGCTCTGCGATCTACTGGTAGTTCGTGATCGAAGTTTTGGTCACCCCTGCCCAACATTATCCTAGTGTAGTTTGCGTTCCCCAACTTTGTCCGAGTATACCTACAATAATCAAATAAACGTTAAAACTAACGAAAATATTACGACTTAACCTAACCAATCGTCAATTTATATATATCCGAGTGTGTATATATATATATATATATATATATATATATTATGTTAACGCCCCCCTTTATGGCCCTTAATCGGTTCGGATTCGAAGGGGGGGTTCTGGTTAGGAAGGCAAGCAACGGATATTTCTTCTGATACTTTTCTTCTATAATTTTCTAATTCTTTCTCTGATACTTTATAACTTATCGACTTTACTAAGTTCCTCTGACGATAGCCCAACTCGAGGGGGAAAATAAAAAGTTTCTCTTACTGTAAATTTACTTCTTAAAAATATAGAGGTACTGCTCTGAATTTACAGGGGTAGAGGTTCGACCTCTTTCGATCATAGCTCAGGCCGGAATCTAAAAATATTAAGGAGGCAAGGGGCCTCTGCCCCCCTCCCCCGCAGCGAGGCTGCTAACCAGGGGAGTCTCTTAGCAGTGACCAAGGCAGAGTCTCGTAATGAAGTGTCCTTCATTTTACAAATACATGTATAAAATATGCCTGAATGTTGGGGGATGGCAGTTGGAGGTTAAGTTTCCCCCCTTTTAAACACGATCAGGTGTTTGAAAGTTTCGAAATAAAAATGAAAAAAAAAAATAAATAAAAATAAAAACTAATCTTATTTTTTTTTGCCACGTCTTCATTTCTGAAGGCGATAGATATCATTTCATAAAGTCATTACATTCAATTATAGTTTCATTGAAGTACATTACGTCGTTTACCATTCTTACAGTGTTTTTATATATATATATATATATATATATATATATATATTATATATATATTATATATGGTTAGATTATATGGTTAGATTATATGGTTAGATTATATATGGTTATTATATATGGGTATTAGTACAGCACAAGTACATGAGACATGACAAGATAATTTATATACAACATAATATGTTATATTACATTTTTAATATGTTATGAATTTGGATCAGAGCGAAAGATGTTGTTTATCTTAGAAACGTTCAATTCTGCTGTGATTCGCGAATTCGACCACTCAACTACTGTAAGCCTAATGAATGTCTTGAGGGTGAACGCACTTAAAAGAAAAAAAAAAAAATACATGTGGACGTATTTTACATGTAAGTAACAGAATAGGTTGTGTGCGTAATATAGACGCGCGTAAAATATGGACTGATAGGTTGATAGGTATCAGTAGACAATAGGTAGGAAACAACATAAATAATGATGTATAGAGAATGAAGTTTTTTTTCTTTTTATTATTATTATTATTATTATTCTTATTAAGGAATTTACCATACATTCAATACGGAAGATGTCCAAATACTAAACACGTGATTCAGTGTTCAAGGTATGGAAAACGTGAAGAGAATTAAGTTACTTTATGACGTCATAGTTATTGAATTTGCACGTATAATACAAATCATTATTAGGAAGATTTACAAGAACGAATTAGAGACAAGAGTGGGTATTAATGACTAAGAAGTACAACTGCGGGTTCCAATCCTGTTATATGCAATGTGTATGCATAATCTAGGGACGAGGGTAAGATGCAAGACAATCATAATTAATTAATAACTTCTATAACAAATGAAAATGGATACGACTAAACCATAGGTATGGTAGATCGTAGGGTTTTGACACGATCAAAAATAGGAAGCCACAAGTAAAATTATTATCCAAACTCGCGTTAAGCGATTTTGGTTCTTATGTAAAAATGAATATTGATTATTCATTTCATTTTTACATTGCTCTCCCCTTTTAAAAAAAAAACGATATTTATACAATAATCTAATAGGGTACCATTAATACAATACAAATGAGAAAATAACATCCTAACTACTTCAAGTTAGATGACGAATTTTTTTCTTTACATTACAAATTTTTATACAGAGCAAGTGAGTTATTATATAATATAAAAAATTCAAAGATTAATACTTCAATTTAGACAAACAATTACGCTAGACAAAGAATGATATTGTTAAATTTTTTACAAAATTTTTATTTTTCTGTGGGAAAAAATTATGTACATAATGAATAGTAGGTAAAAGGAAAAAAATATAAATTATTTTCCAAAGTTACCTTGATCGTGCAGTCTATAACTAATTTTATTGACTATTGTAGGTAAAAAATCGAATTACGTAATGGATGATGTATAGACCTGTGGTCTAGTGTGTATTTGTGTGTATTAGATACAAAGTGTGTATCATAACTTTGAGGGACAGACTTAGCGGAGAGGATTCTTAAATTAACTGAATAAATGCCTGAGCAAAAATTTATATATAGTAAGCAAAAAGGCTTAGGACTATATAAATAGCAGAGTTAGCACCTACACGCTATGAAATAGTTTGTGATATCGAATGATTTTAGAATAAGGTTTGTATATATAGTATATATAGTGTGCATACATGCGTGTGTATGTGTAGAGATTTGGAAGGTTTTTGAATTAACAAAGTTTAAAAATAATGTATAATAATTTAAGATGGGTTTTAGGGTTATAAAATCTTTTGAGTCAATTATTGTTGTTATTATTATCATTATTATTTTATTATAAAATCCTTTAAGTTCAAGGTAGTATTTAAGTATTTAATTAAATCAGTTCCACGTATTAAGGTAATACAAAGAAATGTACTTAGAGGACTTACAATTGATGAAAGTAAATCTCACGGTTTAAAAATTGAATTTTTGAAGATGGAATTAAATTCGACTAGTAACATTCCTAGCTATATATGAACTATATAAACATTAACCAGAAGTATCGGTACGATAATTGAATTAAGAAAGTTAAGAATACAAATTAAAAATATAAATCAATTTATGCATTTTAATGAGCTAAACATAATTTTATAATATTCTTAAAAATAAAAGTAAATCGAACCTTAGATGAGTTTCGGCCAAGAATAAAAAGTGTTATTGAAATGGAAGGAAAGCATTTCGAACAATCTTTTCTTTTAATAATTTCAGGTAAATTTTACATTAAAAATTATTTTTATATACTAAAAAAAAATATTAAAAAGGTTTAATAATTTTTTGCATGTTAAGTAGAAAAATCATACTCTTTCGTTGAATGTTGATAGAATTTGAATTATTTGATATTTTAGTCTGAAAACTTGTTTGCATATGATAAATACATATGTTTTATTGTGTAGAAGTTTTATTAAAATTAAATGACAAAAAAGAATAAACACAACTGAAATTTAGGGCCATGTGCGGTCCTACGGGTAAATTTCCCGACCATACAGAGCAAGATAAATTAGGTACATGATCGATTAATTATTACACTATTTCTGTCATCATATAATCGCAATAATTATAAAACTCGTTACCAACATTTGTAAAAACGGTTTTGGTTGCCAACAATAAAATATGTCATTTTACCTATATATTTTTATACGCAACAATGGCATGAAAAAGAAGACAAATCGGTCCATTTCCTTCTTACAACAAAACAAAGAAAGGTTAACTAAAGACGCAACCCGGTCAATTCAGGTTGAATTAAATTATCTTTACAAAAAAAAAAGGTTGAATTAAATTCTTAATTACATTTTCTTAAATTAAATTCTCTTAACTTACAAAGAAAAAGTTGAATTCAATTGACTGCATTGAAATGACTTGGGACTTAAAAACTGACTTCTTAAAAACTAACTGCTTCAAAACTAACTGCTTCAAAACTAACTGCTTCAAAACTAACTGCTTCAAAACTGGCTTCTTCAAACTGGCTTCTTCAAAACTGCTTCTTCAAAACTGGCTTCTTCAAACTGGCTTCTTCAAAACTGGGGCGGTTGTCCCTCTTGGATGCAACCTATTGACTTGACCTCTTATCAAGTATTTCTATAATCTCTGGGGCGGTTGTCCCTTTTGGCGCAACCTTCTGACTTGACCTCTTATCAAGTATTTCTATAAATCTCTGGGGCGGTTGTCCCTTTTGGCGCAACCTTCTGACTTGACCTCTTATCAAGTATTTCTATAAATCTCTGGGGCGGTTGTCCCTTTTGGCGCAACCTTCTGACTTGACCTCTTATCAAGTATTTCTATAAATCTCTGGGGCGGTTGTCCCTTTTGGCGCAACCTTCTGACTTGACCTCTTGTCAAGTATTTCTATAAATCTCTGGGGGCGGTTGTCCATCTTCTGAACCTTCTGACTTGACCTCTTATCAAGTATTCTTGAAACTTAACTGTCTAACTTGAACGCTTGTCAAGTATTCTGAAACTTAAACTATCTAACTTGAACGCTTGTCAAGTATCTTTATAAATCTCTGGGGTTTGGTTATCCCTTTTGGATGCAACCAACTGGAAACTGATTTGCAACTTATTTGCAAATAAAACTGACTCGAAACTACTTCGAGTATCTTTATAAATCTCTGGGGTTTGGTTATCCCTTTTGGATGCAACCAACTGGAAACTGATTTGCAACTTATTTGCAAATAAAACTGACTCGAAACTACTTCGAGTATCTTTATAAATCTCTGGGGTTTGGTTGTCCCTTTTGGATGCAACCAACTGAAAACTGATTTGCAACTTATTTGCAAATAAAACTGACTTGCAACTTATTTGCAACGAAAACTGACTTGCAACTTATTTGCAACGAAAACTGACTTCAAAACTGACCTGCAACTTGTTTGCAACGAAAACTGACCTCAAAACTGACTTGCAACTTATTTGCAACGAAAACTGACTTCAAAACTGACTTTCAACTTGTTTGCAACGAAAACTGACTTCAAACCTGACTTGCAACTTATTTGCAACGAAAACTGACTTCAAAACTGACTTGCAACTTGTTTGCAACGAAAACTGACTTCAAAACTGACTTGCAACTTGTTTGCAACGAAAACTGACTTGCAACTTATTTGCAACGAAAACTAACTTGCAACTTATTTGCAACGAAAACTGACTTCTAAACTGACTTGCAACTTCTTTGCAACTAAAACTGACTTCAAAACTGACGTGCAACTTCTTTGCAACTAAAACTGACTTGCAACTTCTTTGCAACTAAAACTGACTTCAAAACTGACTTGCAACTTCTTTGCAACTAAAACTGACTTGCAACTTCTTTGCAACTAAAACTGACTTCAAAACTGACTTGCAACTTATTTGCAACGAAAACTGACTTCAAAACTGACTTGCAACTTCTTTGCAACTAAAACTGACTTCAAAACTGACTTGCAACTTCTTTGCAACTAAAACTCACTTCAAAACTGACTTCAAAACTGACTTGCAACTTTTTGCAACTAAAACTGACTTCAAAACTTCTTTGCAACTTCTTTGCAACTAAAACTGACTTCAAAACTTCTTTGCAACTTCTTTGCAACTAAAACTGACTTCAAAACTTCTTTGCAACTTCTTTGCAACTAAAACTGACTTCAAAACTGACTTCAAAGATCTCTCTAAATCTATAAACTCTCTATAAACACTCTCTCTCTTAATTTGCAAGTCAATTCAATTCAGTAATTGAAAAAAATTTGCAAACAAAAATATAAAATGTAAACGACATTTCACTCTAATGTACACGAAGGTACGATACTATTATGTTTGATACATAAAATAAAATTATTCTATACTGAATATAACAGTGAAAATAACTGAAATTAACTCTCTCTGAAATTAACTCTCTCTGAAATTAACTCTCTTTTGAAATTAACTCTCTTTTGAAATTAACTCTCTTTTGAAATTAACTCTCTTTTGAAATTAACTCTCTCTTGAAATTAACTCTCTCTTGAAATTAACTCTCTCTTGAAATTAACTCTCTCTTGAAATTAACTCTCTCTTGAAATTAACTCTCTCTTGAAATTAACTCTCTCTTGAAATTAACTCTCTTGAAATTAACTCTCTCTTGAAATTAACTCTCTTGAAATTAACTCTCTCTTGAAATTAACTCTCTCTTGAAATTAACTCTCTTTTGAAATTAACTCTCTTTTGAAATTAACTCTCTTTTGAAATTAACTCTCTTTTGAAATTAACTCTCTTTTGAAATTAACTCTGTTACAATTAACTCTCTGTTACAATTAACTCTCTGTTACAATTAACTCTCTGTTACACTAAGGAAAATGTATCACTAGTGTCTGAAGTGTTCACTGTGTTTCTTGTAAATTCTGACTTAATACTCATTATTAACTGTTAATAATACTGACTTTTCAAGTGTTTATAAATTACTTAAGAAAACAAAATGTACTTAACAAAATTTTCTATGGGGAAATCCTTAGAGACGTGTCCTGAAGACGTGTCTTGCTGGCCACTTGTTCTTGGATGAAAACTAGGCGTAGAGAACTTGGAGTCGTGACACACCGGTCAAGGGTGGATGTTACGAACTAGAAGTCGTGACACGCCGGTCAAATGGTTTTATCCTGATAAATCTTCTTTTATAAATCTTCTTTTATAAATCTTCTTTTATAAATCTTCTTTTATAAATCTTCTTTTATAAATCCTCTTTTATAAATCCTCTTTTATAAATCTTCTTCTTATAAATCTTCTTTTATAAATCTTCTTTTATAAATCTTCTTTTATAAATCTTCTTCTTATCCTGGTAAAGGGGCGCCAGCTGTTATCTTCCTTCGTCTATGTGTTTATCCTGGCTATAGGGTCGGCAGTCTGTTAACCCCCCCCCCCTTTATGGTCCTTAATCGGTTCGGATTCGACGGGGGGGTTCTGGTTAGGAAGGCAAGCAACGGATATTTCTTCTGATACTTTTCTTCTATAATTTTCTAATTCTTTCTCTGATACTTTATAACTTATCGACTTTACTAAGTTCCTCTGACGATAGCCCAACTCGAGGGGGAAAATAAAAAGTTTCTCTTATTGTAAATTTACTTCTTACAAATATACAGGTACTGCTCTGAATTTACAGGGGTAGAGGTTCGACCTCTTTCGACCATAGCTCAGGCCGGAATCTAAAAATATTAAGGAGGCAAGGGGCCTCTGCCCCCCTCCCCCGCAGCGAGGCTGCTAACCAGGGGAGTCTCTTAGCAGTGACCAAGGCAGAGTCTCGTAATGAAGTGTCCTTCATTTTACAAATACATGTATAAAATATGACTGAATGTTGGGGGATGGCAGTTGGAGGTTAAGTTTCCCCCCTTTTAAACACGATCAGGTGTTTGAAAGTTTCCAAATAAAAATTTAAAAAAATAAATAAAAATAAAAAATAATCTTTTTTTTTTTTGCCACGTCTTCATTTCTGAAGGCGATAGATATCATTTCATAAAGTCATTACATTCAATTATAGTTTCATTGAAGTACATTACGTCGTTTACCATTCTTACAGTGTTTTTTATATATATATATATATATATATATATATATATATATATGGTTAGATTATATGGTTAGATTATATGGTTAGATTATATATGGTTATTATATGGGTATTAGTACAGCACAAGTACATGAGACATGACAAGATAATTTATATACAACATAATATGTTATATTACATTTTTAATATGTTATGAATTTGGATCAGAGCGAAAGATGTTGTTTATCTTAGAAACGTTCAATTCTGCTGTGATTCGCGAATTCGACCACTCAACTACTGTAAGCTTAATGAATGTCTTGAGGGTGAACGCACTTAAAAGAAAAAAAGAAAAAAATACATGTGGACGTATTTTACATGTAAGTAACAGAATAGGTTGTGTGCGTAATATAGACGCGCGTAAAATATGGACTGATAGGTTGATAGGTATCAGTAGACAATAGGTAGGAAACAACATAAATAATGATGTATAGAGAATGAAGTTTTTTCTTTTTATTATTATTATTATTATTATTATTCTTATTAAGGAATTTACCATACATTCAATACGGAAGATGTCCAAATACTAAACACGTGATTCAGTGTTCAAGGTATGGAAAACGTGAAGAGAATTAAGTTACTTTATGACGTCATAGTTATTGAATTTGCACGTATAATACAAATCATTATTAGGAAGATTTACAAGAACGAATTAGAGACAAGAGTGGGTATTAATGACTAAGAAGTACAACTGCGGGTTCCAATCCTGTTATATGCAATGTGCATGCATAATCTAGGGACGAGGGTAAGATGCAAGACAATCATAATTAATTAATAACTTCTATAACAAATGAAAATGGATACGACTAAACCATAGGTATGGTAGATCGTAGGGTTTTGACACGATCAAAAATAGGAAGCCACAAGTAAAATTATTATCCAAACTCGCGTTAAGCGATTTTGGTTCTTATGTAAAAATGAATATTGATTATTCATTTCATTTTTACATTTATATATATATATATATATATATATATAAATTGACGATTGGCTAGATTAAGTCGTAATATTTTCGTTAGTTTTAACGTTTTATTTGATGGACTCATTTGAAAAATGTCTCGTAAAGATCCTAGTGTAGTTTACGTTCCCCAACTTTGACCTAGTGTAGTTTGTATCCCCTTTTGCGTCAGGGGGACGTAAACTACACTTACTCCTAATCTTCTACCAAGCAACTGAATTTTTAATTCCATTCATTTTTAAAAGAAAAACAAACAATTTTTTGTGTGAGTTTTGTGTGAATTTTTGTATGAATCTGTGTGAATTTGTGTGAGAAATTGGGTACACGATGTGTGAATTTCATTTTTGAAAAGTGGCAATACTGTTAATTCAGAGATAGCAGCTGCAAGCAAACACCCTATTGTAGTGCATCAAATGTAAAAACTTAATTTCAAAAAACTTTTTCATGTTCATGTCACATTGAAGAATATATTTTAAATAAATATTGGTACTTTCCTGTTATCCCGGACCCCAAACTTTTTGCCAGATTCGGACGCCACTTGCCAAATGGCAAATTTCATTGCCAAATTTTTTTTTAAATGTTAAGTAACTAACCTAACTTGGTTAGGTTAGGTTAAGTTAGGTTTGGTTAGTTACTTAACATTTAAAAAAAAAATTGCCAATAAAATTTGGCAATCTGGCAAGAGGCGTACGAATCTGGCAAAAAGTCTGGGGTCCGGGATAAGTTGATAACAGAAAAGTACCAAAATAATTTACTCAGAAATTTAGAAAGAAAATCAGTAATTTATTTCTATTGTAGTTAAATTAATATTCTTTTCAATTCGCCGCTTGTAACAATTATGCGGTGAATTTAAAAACAGAAGCAGTTTTATAATGCAGAATGTGTAGACCATAAAAAACGAAATATAATATCCCCCACCGAAGCATAAATGAAGAATATAATCTGTATAAACATGTGTTTATTTTAAAATGGAAAAATATGCATGATACGATATTTGGTTATTGGTTAATGATTGTAGAACCATCAGATTCAATTTAGCAACGTTACCCTAAGTGACACAAGAGCCATTTTCTACACACATTTGCAATACAGAAAACGGAATTTTGTTTTACTGGGTGAATCTAAATTAAATATGTTTGTTTACATCTTATATACTATTGAGCTAAAATGTGTCTGTGTGTCTGTCTGTCCGCTTTCTTCGGAACCGTGCACAGCCTAAACGGCACATCGGAAAATTCTGTAACCACCACCAACTGATAGACCATGAACTTCCGATGTGCTCTGTCAAGTTTCCCGGTCCTAGGTCATAATTACTGGGTCCGAAGGCCACAGCACCGCGATAAAACTACAGAAAAGAACGCAGCCGTGAAAATCTTGAGCTTCACACACATACTGTGACATATACTGCTACCCGCACGGGGGTAGTGGGGAAGAGGGTGGGGGTAATTGGGGGAGTGGGGATGGGGTAATTGGGGGAGTGGGGTGGGGTAATGGGGGAGTGGGGTGGGGGGGTAATGGGGAAGAGGGATGGGAGTAATGGCGTTTTTTACTTTTGTGTGCGGTGGAGGGGGTGGGGTAATTGGGAGAGTGGGGGTAATGGGGAGAGGGATGGGGGTAATGGGGGTAATGGCATTTTTTTACTTTTGTGTGTGGGGGTAATGGGGAGTGGGGGTGCGGGGTAATGGTGGAGAGGGGTGGGGGTAATGGGGGTAATGGCGTATATAGCAGTATATGTCACAGTGCTACCCGCCCGGAGGACCAAGTTGTACAACGGTCGCGAGCGATAGCGAGTACCTTACCTAAGTTGTTTTGCAGCTGATTTTCGCTTATAACTATTACTGGGGGCTTCTCTTATAAGTGTTCAGTTGGCCAACATACTGGGGCTATATTTTCCTTGGTACCGCTTTTCCATGGCTGATAAAATCTTGCATTATGCCCAGCGCTGACATCGTCCAGGTTTGATGCGAAGAAGTCCAGGTGGGAGTGCAGGAACTGCATTTTCAAAGACATGTTACACCCCATTGCTTGGTAAGCAATAAGCATTTGCTCCATCAGGAAAATATAGTGTCCTGATTTGTCGATGCCGAAGAAATTCGCAGTCACCTCTTTAAAAGCTTTCCACGATGTTGTTTCAGCTTCATTCAAATCTCGTTAAATGCAGTCTTTCATCACTTCTCTGATCTGTTAGTGGGCCCACAAAAATTTTGAGGAATGTCTACTTATCTTCGTTAAACAGAAGTATCAATCAGCCGAGTGAGCTCTTTGTTCTCTCCATACCATTCGGACCGCAAATGTATATATGCAGTACACTTAAATAAATAAATAAATAAATATATATATATATATATATATATATATATACTGTATATATATGATGAATAAAACCACGAAGGAAAGGAAACACAGAATGGTGCTCAAGCGCTTTCGTCTAATGACATCCTCAGGAACACTGAAGTACATAAAGAGTTACAGCCTAAATATAGGTTACAAATATATATATATATATATATATATATATATATATATATAATAAAAGGAGAAATAAAAAAAAATTAAAGGATTGTGGGAGGAGCATACAAATTTGTAAGGAAAACCAACCGATTTTAGCACTTTACTATGATATTTTTCACAATATTGTTATATGAAAATGCTACATTAATATCCAAAAGTTTAAGTACATTAGCAATGCCTAAAAAGGCCGGGAAAAATGGAAGTACTAAAATATTCTTTGACAAAGTACGAGTGTTATTATTCACACGATAGAAGGTTCGTTTTGCCTTGTTGAGACAAGATTCCATAAACGCAGGTGGGTAACACAGATCATGCAAAGGACCATGCAAAGGACTTTGAGATCCCCACACAATATCCATCTATGATTTTGATACTGAATTTTTTCCAGAAGCAGTTTCATGTTATCATAGGTCTCTTTTAAATGAGTAGAATGGGCCACTGGAATTGATGCATATTTGTTACCGTTGTGCAGTAACACTCCTTTTAGACTGGTTTTAGAGGAATCTATAAACAACCTCCAGTCACTGGTTTGGTATTCGATGCCTAGCTTGCGCACTAATCCTGTGATGTCCTTGCAAAATACCAAGGGACCATCTTCTTCGAAAAAAGGCACGAAGTTTTTCTCACGATTTCTGTACCAAGTGAAGTATGTGTCGGATGCCAGTAAATTGTTCTCCTGCAATCTAGACCCCAAAAGTTCTGCAGAGTCCTTAGGCAGATTCAAATCCCTGACTAAGTCATTTAGTTCGGCTTGGGTTAATGGTTTAGGAGGATCGCGGTCAGCTGTTGGCTGTTCATAAACATCATCATTGTCTGGATTTGGAGCTGAATCAGAATCTGAATTGTATTGATCCAGACTCTCGGGTGGGCGGGGAATAGGAACTTCTGGACCATGGGGTACCGGCCTTATTGCAGATGGAAGACGGGTATTGAAGGCTCTCTTTATTCTTTGCATTATAACCTTTAACATTGCAAGAACAGAAGTAGCAGTCGTCGGTATGGTTTCTAAGCTCGCGCCATACCATAGGGATCCCAAATGGCAAACTTTTCTTTTTACCTTTGCTCCAATTCCTTAGTGCCGCAACACACGTAAGACAAACCTTGTGTGGAGCCCAACTTTTGTCTTGATCTCCTAATTTAATTCCAAAATAAGCATGATAAGTTCTCTTAATGAAGGTCGTTACATTTGTCCTTTGTTTTACAACAACATACCGACCACAAATATAACAAAATATGTCTGGACTATGGGTACATCCTCTAAAAGCCATTATTAAAATTTTAAAGACGTAATGTTAGAATTATCTGTCTGATAAATATGAAAAAACGAAATTAATTAAAGATAAAAAAGGTAAAAAATTACAAAACACCCCAAAATTGTTTTGCTAATAACTTTAAAACTGTGGGTGATAGAAAAAACTGGTAGCATTTTTGAATTCAGCGCAGCGAACTGCTTCAGAATCACAACTCAAAATAAAGAAATCGATTTTCATGCAGACCGGTGTAATTAATTAGTTTTAAATTGATAATTATTTAGTTTTGTAAAAATTGGTCGTTGCCAATGTACAGGCAGTTTTTATAATAAATTTCTTATGTTCTTGTGGTTCGGAACCCACGTAAAATTGTAGGTCCCCTCCGCCATCATGGAGGACATACACAATACACAATTACGAAAACAGTTTGGTAGACCACCCATGAGTGGATCCTAGGGTCTTTGTTGGTCTGAAACATTATAACATTATAACATTATAACAAATATATATATATATATATATATATATATATTATATATATATATATATATGAAAATTATTTCACGAAAGTAACACGTGAAAAATATTTATGATGAATGTTTCCTTTCCTTCGTGGTTTTATTCATCATATATATATATATATATATGTTTATATATGTATATTTATATGTTTATATATATACATATATGTTTATATATATATATATATGTTTATATATATATATATATTATATATATATATATATATATGTTTTTATATATATACATATATATATATATACACATATATATATATATATATATATATATATATATATATATATATATATGTTTATATATGTTTATATATGTTTCCAGCACGCAGACTTTAGTAAATTTCGAAATAAATTGTCACACGTCAATTGGGAAAACGTAATGGGGAACTCCAACGCAAAACTAATGTGGGAATCGTTCGAAACAGTATTTAGGACTATAAATGAGGACTGTGTACCGTACAAAATTAAGCGTGCGAAAGTAAACAACATATCTCTAAGCCGTTAAGTGAAAAGTGTAATAAAAAAGTCCAAGCGCGAATTTGAAATCTCCATAGCTCGTGACGGTAAAGGAAACCCCAAGCGATTCTTTCAACACGTCAATAATAGAAATGCAGTAAAAAGCGTCTTAGGGCCTTTGAAAAATGTAAACGGAGATCTAGTTTCTGAAAACAAAAAAATGGCTACCTTGCTAAAAGAATTTTTTACGTCAGTTTTTACTTAGAAGATGTATCGAATATCCCTACGGTCACAGATAATAATACCTTTTGATAATGGTAATATTTTGGATAATATAGTGGTTAGTGAAGGGGAGGTAATGCGCTATATTGATAAAATGAAAATGTGTAAATCACCGGGGCCGGATTCCATATATCCCATACAACTAAAAGAATTAAAAGATAGCATTGTTGTGCCGCTAACAAAGATTTTTAATGCGTCTATTTCTGAGGGGTGCGTACCAGATAATTTCAAGTTAGCAAACGTAACACCTATCTTTAAGAAAGGCGATGAAGGTGCGGCAGGAAATTATAGGCCAATCAGTTTAACGTCTGTTGTAGGTAAGCTACTGGAATCAATAATTAGGGATCGTATAGTCGAACACTTAGAATTACATAAACTAGTTAGAAATACGCAGCACGGTTTTAGGCGAAACAAATCTTGCTTAACTAATCTTTTAGAATTTTCCAAAGCGTGGTTGACGTTTACGATAGACATCGGGCGGTTGATGTAGTGTATTTAGATTTTCAAAAAGCGTTTGACACCGTGCCGCACAAAAGACTCATTGAAAAAACTAAGGCTCATGGAATCAGGGGTGTAGTAATAAATTGCCTAGAAGAGTGGTTGCGAGGTAGGAAACACAGGGTGGTCGTTGATGGAGCGGAGTCATGTTGGGCTAATGTAGCGAGTGGCGTTCCTCAGGGTTCTGTATTGGGCCCCTTGCTTTTTCTTATATATATTAACGATTTAGATGTCGGCCTAGTCAGTACAGTTTCAAAGTTTGCGGATGACACGAAGCTGGGTGGTAGGGCGATTAATGACGAAGATAGAGGTAAAATCCAGGAAGATCTGAATAAAATCGTTGATTGGTCAGTCACGTGGCAAATGGGATTTAACGTGGATAAGTGCAAAATTTTGCATATAGGTTCGCGTAACGGTAATTTTGCGTATAGTATGTCAGGGAAAGAGTTAACAAACGTAGAGCAGGAAAAAGATTTAGGAGTTATAGTCACTGGTGATTTAAAAGTAGCGAAACAAAGTACAGCAGCGGTCAATAAGGCGAAGAAAGTGTTAGGTTTTATAGCTCGGAATTTTGAGTACAAATCGCGCGATATTATAGTTCCTCTTTATAAATCATTAGTTAGACCCCATTTGGAGTACGCGATTCAATTTTGGAATCCGCATATGCGCAAAGATATAAACAAAATCGAAAGAGTTCAAAGACGAGCAACTAAGATGATTCCGTCGCTTAGGTCAAAGTCGTACGAGGATAGGCTTAAGGAGTTAAAATTGACTACACTCGAAACTCGGAGGCTAAGGGGTGATCTAATCCAGGTGTTCAAAATTATGAATGGGTTCAATAATGTAGATAGAGATAGCTTTTTCAAAATATCTCAATATAATAGGACTAGAAATAAGGGGTGTAAGTTGACAAGTAGAAGGTTCGAGACAACAGTTGGCAAAAACTTTTTACGCACAGAATAGTAAATAGCTGGAATAGTTTGCCGGTAGAAGTAATTAGTAGCACTTCTATAAACATGTTTAAAAATCGATTAGACGCATATGTTGATAGATTGGGTATAGTTTAAGGTAGTAAAATTAGGGGTTTGTGGGGATAGATCCCACAGCTCAACACAAGTGTTGTGGGATATAGGGAGGCAGCATCTTGGGTTAGGGGATACTATCTGTCCTTACACACCCCATTTAAAGAGATTCCTCTGCCGAGCGGTGCCCCCCATAGTACTGTGAGGTATTGAAAAACTCATGATCTTCACTTGCCCCACAAACACCTTTAAATGAGAGACCCAAAATGGGTGCACACACATTTCTACATTACTGTACAGTCTTTACAGCCACACCTACACTTTTCCTCCTATGTATATATATTGTAATGTATATGGTGGTAAATTTTGACTTGGTCCGCAATCGATATGGATCGTGACTTATTTTTGGTTGGATGGATACCGTCATGAAATTGACTGGATCCTTTGGATCTGATATATTTGCATGTCGGTTATAAATAGATATAGAGTGTAACATATTTGTGGACAGTAGTCTATTATGACTTGATCCTCTGGATCCAGAGATTCTATCTTTAGTTTTAAATCGATAATAAATTAGTTTCGTAAAAATTAGTCGTTGCCAATGTACAGGCAGTTTTTACATAAATTTCTTATGTTCTTGTAGTTCGGAACTGACGTAAAATTGTAGGTCCCCTCCGCCACCACGGATGACATACACAATGCACAATTACGAAAACAGTTAGGTAGACCAGCCATGAGTGGATCCTAGGGTCTTTGTTGGTCTGAAACATTATAACATTGTAACATTATATATATATATATATATATATATATATATACATATATATATATGTAAAAATGAAATGAATAATCAATATTCATTTTACATAAGAACCAAAATCGCTTAACGCGAGTTTGGATAATAATTTTACTTGTGGCTTCCTATTTTTGATCGTGTCAAAACCCTACGATCTACCATACCTATGGTTTAGTCGTATCCATTTTCATTTGTTATAGAAGTTATTAATTAATTATGATTGTCTTGCATCTTACCCTCGTCCCTAGATTATGCATACACATTGCATATAACAGGATTGGAACCCGAAGTTGTACTTCTTAGTCATTAATACCCACTCTTGTCTCTAATCCGTTCTTGTAAATCTTCCTAATAATGATTTGTATTATACGTGCAAATTCAATAACTATGACGTCATAAAGTAACTTAATTCTCTTCACGTTTTCCATACCTTGAACACTGAATCACGTGTTTAGTATTTGGACATCTTCCGTATTGAATGTATGGTAAATTCCTTAATAAGAATAATAATAATAATAATAATAATACTAAAAAGAAAAAAAACTTCATTCTCTATACATCATTATTTATGTTGTTTCCTACCTATTGTCTACTGATACCTATCAACCTATCAGTCCATATTTTACGCGCGTCTATATTACGCACACAACCTATTCTGTTACTTACATGTAAAATACGTCCACATGTATTTTTTTTATTTTTTTATTTTAAGTGCGTTCACCCTCAAGACTCATTAGGCTTACAGTAGTTGAGTGGTCGAATTCGCGAATCACAGCAGAATTGAACGTTTCTAAGATAAACAACATCTTTCGCTCTGATCCAAATTCATAACATATTAAAAATGTAATATAACATATTATGTTGTATATAAATTATCTTGTCATGTCTCATGTACTTGTGCTGTACTAATACCCATATATAATAACCATATATAATCTAACCATATAATCTGACCATATAATCTAACCATATAATCTAACCATATAATCTAACCATATATATATATATATATATATATATATATATATATATATATATATATATATATATAATATATATATATAAAACACTGTAAGAATGGTAAACGACGTAATGTACTTCAATGAAACTATAATTGAATGTAATGACTTTATGAAATGATATCTATCGCCTTCAGAAATGAAGACGTGGCCAAAAAAAATAAGATTAGTTTTTATTTTTATTTATTTTTTTTAATTTTTATTTGGAAACTTTCAAACACCTGATCGTGTTTAAAAGGGGGAAACTTAACCTCCAACTGCCATCCCCCAACATTCAGGCATATTTTATACATGTATTTGTAAAATGAAGAACACTTCATTACGAGACTCTGCCTTGGTCACTGCTAAGAGACTCCCCTTGTTAGCAGCTTCGCTGCGGGGAGGGGCGGAGGCCCCTTGCCTCCTTAATATTTTTAGATTCCGGCCTGAGCTATGGTCGAAAGAGGTCGAACCTCTACCCCTGTAAATTCAGAGCAATAACTGTAAATTTTTAAGAAGTAAATTTACAGTAAGAGAAACTTTTTATTTTCCCCCTCGAGTTAGGCTATCGTCAGAGGAACTCAGTAAAGTCGATAAATTATAAAGTATCAGAGAAAGAATTAGAAAATTATAGAAGAAAAGTAACAGAAGAAATATCCGTTGCTTGCCTCCGTAACCAGAACCCCCCGTCGAATCCGAACCGAAAAAGGGCCATAAAAGGGGGGGTTAACAGCTGGCGACCCTTTACCAGGATAAGAAGATTTATAAAAGAAGATTTATAAAAGAAGATTTATAAAAGAAGATTTATCAGGATAAAACCATTTGACCGGCGTGTCACGTCTTCTAGTTCGTAACATCCACCCTTGACCGGTGTGTCACGACTCCAAGTTCTTCACGCCTAGTTTTCATCCAAGAAGAAGTAGCCAACAAGACGTCTTCAGGACACGTCTCAAGGATTTCCCCATAGAAAATTTTGTTAAGTACATTTTGTTTTCTTAAGTAATTTATAAACACTTGAAAAGTCAGTATTATTAACAGTTAATAATGAGTATTAAGTCAGAATTTACAAGAAACACAGTGAACACTTCAGACACTAGTGATACATTTTTCTTAGTGTAACAGAGAGTTAATTTCAAAAGAGAGTTAATTTCAAAAGAGAGTTAATTTCAAAGAGAGTTAATTTCAAAAGAGAGTTAATTTCAAAAGAGAGTTAATTTCAAAAGAGAGTTAATTTCAAAAGAGAGTTAATTTCAGTTATTTTCACTGTTATATTCAGTATAGAATAATTTTATTTTATGTACCAAACATAATAATACCAGAGTGAAATGTTGTTTACATTTTATATTTTTGTTTGCAAATTTTTTT
Organism: Bathynomus jamesi; assembly: GCA_023014485.1. Lineage (NCBI taxonomy): Eukaryota > Metazoa > Arthropoda > Malacostraca > Isopoda > Cirolanidae > Bathynomus > Bathynomus jamesi. The sequence continues at coordinate 225,770 of JAJOZX010001460.1, forward strand.
CAATTACTGAATTGAATTGACTTGCAAATTAAGAGAGAGAGTTTACAGAGAGTTTATAGATTTAGAGAGATATTTGAAGTCAGTTTTAGTTGCAAAGAAGTTGCAAGTCAGTTTTAGTTGCAAAGAAGTTGCAAGTCAGTTTTAGTTGCAAAGAAGTTGCAAGTCAGTTTTGAAGTCAGTTTTAGTTGCAAATAAGTTGCAAGTCAGTTTTGAAGTCAGTTTTAGTTGCAAATAAGTTGCAAGTCAGTTTTGAAGTCAGTTTTAGTTGCAAAGAAGTTGCAAGTCAGTTTTGAAGTCAGTTTTAGTTGCGAAGAAGTTGCAAGTCAGTTTTGAAGTCAGTTTTAGTTGCAAAGAAGTTGCAAGTCAGTTTTAGTTGCAAAGAAGTTGCAAGTCAGTTTTAGTTGCAAAGAAGTTGCAAGTCAGTTGCAAGTCAGTTTTAGTTGCAAAGAAGTTGCAAGTCAGTTTTGAAGTCAGATTTAGTTGCAAAGAAGTTGCAAGTCAGTTTTGAAGTCAGTTTTAGTTGCAAAGAAGTTGCAAGTCAGTTTTAGTTGCAAAGAAGTTGCAAGGCAGTTTTAGTTGCAAAGAAGTTGCAAGTCAGTTTTGAAGTCAGTTTTAGTTGCAAAAAAAGTTGCAAGTCAGTTTTGAAGTCAGTTTTCGTTGCAAATAAGTTGCAAGTCAGTTTTGAAGTCAGTTTTCGTTGCAAACAAGTTGCAAGTCAGTTTTGAAGTCAGTTTTCGTTGCAAATAAGTTGCAAGTCAGTTTTGAAGTCAGTTTTCGTTGAAAATAAGTTGCAAGTCAGTTTTATTTGCAAATAAGTTGCAAATCAGTTTTCAGTTGGTTGCATCCAAAAAGGGACAACCAAACCCGAGAAATTTATAAAGATACTCGAAGTAGTTTCGAGTCAGTTTTATTTGCAAATAAGTTGCAAATCAGTTTCCAGTTGGTTGCACCCAAAAGGGATAACCAAACCCCAGAGATTTATAAAGATACTTGACAAGCGTTCAAGTTAGATAGTTTAAGTTTCAGAATACTTGAAAAGCGTTCAAGTTAGACAGTTAAGTTTCAAGAATACTTGATAAGAGTTCAAGTTACAGTTCAGAATACTTGACAAGAGGTCAAGTCAGAAGGTTGCGCCAAGATGGACAACCGCCCCCAGAGACATAGAAATACTTGGCAAGAGGTCAAGTCAGAAGGTTGCGCCAAAAGGGACAACCGCCCCAGAGATTTATAGAAATACTTGATAAGAGGTCAAGTCAGAAGGTTGCGCCAAAAGGGACACCACCCCAGAGATTTATAGAAATACTTGATAAGAGGTCAAGTCAGAAGGTTGCGCCAAAAGGGACAACCGCCCCAGAGATTTATAGAAATACTTGATAAGAGGTCAAGTCAGAAGGTTGCGCCAAGAGGACAACCGCCCCAGAGAATAGAAATACTTGAAGAGGTCAAGTCAGAAGGTTGCGCCAAAGGGACAACCGCCCCAGAGATTTTAGAATTGAAGAGCAGTTTTGAAGAACCAGTTTTGAAGAAGTTAGTTTTGAAGAAGTTAGTTTTGAAGAAGTTAGTTTTGAAGAAGTTAGTTTTGAAGAAGTTAGTTTTGAAGCAGTTAGTTTTGAAGCAGTTAGTTTTGAAGCAGTTAGTTTTGAAGCAGTTAGTTTTGAAGCAGTTAGTTTTGAAGCAGTTAGTTTTGAAGAAGTCAGTTTTTAAGTCCCAAGTCATTTCAATGCAGTCAATTGAATTCAACTTTTTCTTTGTAAGTTAAGAGAATTTAATTTAAGAAAATGTAATTTAAGAATTTAATTCAACCTTTTTTTTTTAAAGATAATTTAATTCAACCTGAATTGACCGGGTTGCGTCTTTAGTTAACCTTTCTTTGTTTTGTTGTAAGAAGGAAATGGACCGATTTGTCTTCTTTTTCATGCCATTGTTGCGTATAAAAAATATAGGTAAAATGACATATTTTATTGTTGGCAACCAAAACCGTTTTTACAAATGTTGGTAACGAGTTTTATAATTATTGCGATTATATGATGACAGAAATAGTGTAATAATTAATCGATCATGTACCTAATTTATCTTGCTCTGTATGGTCGGAAATTTACCCGTAGACCGCACATGGCCCTAAATTTCAGTTGTGTTTATTCTTTTTTGTCATTTAATTTTAATAAAACTTCTACACAATAAAACATATGTATTTATCATATGCAAACAAGTTTTCAGACTAAAATATCAAATAATTCAAATTCTATCAACATTCAACGAAAGAGTATGATTTTTCTACTTAACATGCAAAAAATTATTAAACCTTTTTAATATTTTTTTTTAGTATATAAAAATAATTTTTAATGTAAAATTTACCTGAAATTATTAAAAGAAAAGATTGTTCGAAATGCTTTCCTTCCATTTCAATAACACTTTTTATTCTTGGCCGAAACTCATCTAAGGTTCGATTTACTTTTATTTTTAAGAATATTATAAAATTATGTTTAGCTCATTAAAATGCATAAATTGATTTATATTTTTAATTTGTATTCTTAACTTTCTTAATTCAATTATCGTACCGATACTTCTGGTTAATGTTTATATAGTTCATATATAGCTAGGAATGTTACTAGTCGAATTTAATTCCATCTTCAAAAATTCAATTTTTAAACCGTGAGATTTACTTTCATCAATTGTAAGTCCTCTAAGTACATTTCTTTGTATTACCTTAATACGTGGAACTGATTTAATTAAATACTTAAATACTACCTTGAACTTAAAGGATTTTATAATAATAATGATAATAATAATAATAACAACAATAATTGACTCAAAAGATTTTATAACCCTAAAACCCATCTTAAATTATTATACATTATTTTTAAACTTTGTTAATTCAAAAACCTTCCAAATCTCTACACATACACACGCATGTATGCACACTATATATACTATATATACAAACCTTATTCTAAAATCATTCGATATCACAAACTATTTCATAGCGTGTAGGTGCTAACTCTGCTATTTATATAGTCCTAAGCCTTTTTGCTTACTATATATAAATTTTTGCTCAGGCATTTATTCAGTTAATTTAAGAATCCTCTCCGCTAGTCTGTCCCTCAAAGTTATGATACACACTTTGTATCTAATACACACAAATACACACTAGACCACAGGTCTATACATCATCCATTACGTAATTCGATTTTTTACCTACAATAGTCAATAAAATTAGTTATAGACTGCACGATCAGGGTAACTTTGGAAAATAATTTATATTTTTTCCTTTTACCTACTATTCATTATGTACATAATTTTTTCCCACAGAAAAATAAAAATTTTGTAAAAAAATTTAACAATATCATTCTTTGTCTAGCGTAATTGTTTGTCTAAAATTGAAGTATTAATCTTTGAATTTTTTTTATTATATAATAACTCACTTGCTCTGTATAAAAATTTGTAATGTAAAGAAAAAAATTCGTCATCTAACTTGAAGTAGTTAGGATGTTATTTTCTCATTTGTATTGTATTAATGGTACCCTATTAGATTATTGTATAAATATCGTTTTTTTTTAAAAGGGGAGAGCAATGTAAAAATGAAATGAATAATCAATATTCATTTTTACATAAGAACCAAAATCGCTTAACGCGAGTTTGGATAATAATTTTACTTGTGGCTTCCTATTTTTGATCGTGTCAAAACCCTACGATCTACCATACCTATGGTTTAGTCGTATCCATTTTCATTTGTTATAGAAGTTATTAATTAATTATGATTGTCTTGCATCTTACCCTCGTCCCTAGATTATGCATACACATTGCATATAACAGGATTGGAACCCGCAGTTGTACTTCTTAGTCATTAATACCCACTCTTGTCTCTAATTCGTTCTTGTAAATCTTCCTAATAATGATTTGTATTATACGTGCAAATTCAATAACTATGACGTCATAAAGTAACTTAATTCTCTTCACGTTTTCCATACCTTGAACACTGAATCACGTGTTTAGTATTTGGACATCTTCCGTATTGAATGTATGGTAAATTCCTTAATAAGAATAATAATAATAATAATAATAATAATAAAAGAAAAAAAAACTCATTCTCTATACATCATTATTTATGTTGTTTCCTACCTATTGTCTACTGATACCTATCAACCTATCAGTCCATATTTTACGCGCGTCTATATTACGCACACAACCTATTCTGTTACTTACATGTAAAATACGTCCACATGTATTTTTTTTCTTTTTTTCTTTTAAGTGCGTTCACCCTCAAGACTTCATTAGGCTTACAGTAGTTGAGTGGTCGAATTCGCGAATCACAGCAGAACCGAACGTTTCTAAGATAAACAACATCTTTCGCTCTGATCCAAATTCATAACATATAATGTAATATAACATATTATGTTGTATATAAATTATCTTGTCATGTCTCATGTACTTGTGTGTACTAATAACCATATATAATAACCATATATAATCTACCATATAATCTGACCATATAATCTACCATATAATCTAACCATATAATCTAACCATATAATCTAACCATATATATATATATATATATATATATATATATATATATATATATATAAAACACTGTAAGAATGGTAAACGACGTAATGTACTTCAATGAAACTATAATTGAATGTAATGACTTTATGAAATGATATCTATCGCCTTCAGAAATGAAGACGTGGCAAAAAAAAAAGATTAGTTTTTATTTTTATTTATTTTTTTAAATTTTTATTTGGAAACTTTCAAACACCTGATCGTGTTTAAAAGGGGGGAAACTTAACCTCCAACTGCCATCCCCCAACATTCAGGCATATTTTATACATGTATTTGTAAAATGAAGACACTTCATTACGAGACTCTGCTTGGTCACTACTAAGAGACTCCCCTGGTTAGCAGCTTCGCTGCGGGGAGGGGCGGAGGCCCCTTGCCTCCTTAATATTTTTAGATTCCGGCCTGAGCTATGGTCGAAAGAGGTCGAACCTCTACCCCTGTAAATTCAGAGCAGTACTGTATATTTTTAAGAAGTAAATTTACAGTAAGAGAAACTTTTTATTTTCCCCCTCGAGTTGGGCTATCGTCAGAGGAACTTAGTAAAGTCGATAAGTTATAAAGTATCAGAGAAAGAATTAGAAAATTATAGAAGAAAAGTAACAGAAGAAATATCCGTTGCTTGCCCCGTAACCAGAACCCCCCGTCGAATCCGAACCGAAAAAGGGCCATAAAAGGGAGGTTAACATATTATATATATATATATATATATATATATATATATATATATATATATATATATATTATATATATATATGATGAATATAACCACGAAGGAAAGGAAACACAAAAAGGTGCTCAAGCGCTTTCGTCTAATGACATCCTCAGGAACACTGAAGTACATAAAAGCTTACGGCCTATATATAGGTTACAGAAAGAAAAAAAAAAAGAAATAAATAAATAACATACACACACACAAACATATATATATATATACACATACATATCTACACACACACACACATATATATATATATATATATATGCAATAAACAGAGAAGTAAAAATAAAAATTAAAGGATTAACAAAGAGGCATACAGATTTGTAAGGAACAATATCGATTTTTAGCACAAGATCAAATGAATTATAAAAATACAAATTTATACTGGAAATCTGCCCGGGTTTTAACACTTTGCCTTTTATAGTCAAGTTTCGATATATATAAAAATAAAATGAAGATTAAAAGTTAATAAAGTATCATACAAGTTTACCAAAGATTTAGCGTCCTACCCTCTTTATCTAAATCTGTTTTGAAGGAATTCAAAACAACAGGATCGAGTTGAAAAAGACCTTTGCTTATGTTGAAGTTATTTGAAAGCTAGAGTGAAATAAAACTGAAGCATTATTCCAATCAATACAGTGGGATAACTCTGACAAATGGACAAAAAGAGCACTGGACAACTGTCCTGTTCTAACGGAATATTGATGCTGTTTTATACGTGTGTGCAAATCCTTTCCCGTCTGACCTATGTAAAAGGAATCACATTGTTTAAACCCAATTTTATAGATAATGCCTGAATTATTGGTAGGGCTATTTTTTACTATGATATTTTTCACAATATTGTTATATGAAAATACTACATTAATATCCAAAAGTTTAAGTACATTAGCAATGCCTAAAAAGCCCTGGAAAAATGGAAGTACTAAAATATTTTTTGACAAAGTACGAGTGTTATTATTGACACGATAGAAAGTTCGTTTTGCCTTGTTGAGACAAGATTCCATAAACGCAGATGGATAACACAGATCACTTCCAATACCGTTGATTTTTTCCAATTCGCCATTGATGTATTCCGGACTGGCGATCCTAAGGGCGAGGAGAAACATTGATGAAAAAATGGTCCTCTTAGTTGGGGTGTCATGTCCCGAGTAAAAGTGTACGTAGGACAAATTGTCTGTTGTTTTCCGATAGATACTAAACTTAAAACCTGGGCTTTCCCTATGTACACGCACATCCAAAAATGGGATTGAATTGTCTTGTTCCACTTCTAAAGTAAACTTAATGGAGGGGACTTGATCATTTAACTGAAGGAGGAAGTTATACAGGTCACGATTCATGGGCCAGATACACAAAATATCGTCGACGTACCGCAACCAAGGGATGCCAACCCCCAGGATTCTCGGAATGTAAGTAATTTCGAAAAACTCCATATAAATATTGGAGAGGAGGGGCGATAAGGGGTTGCCCATGGCCATCCCAAACACTTGTTGATAATACTCGTTATTGAAAGTGAATTTACAGTCTTTGATGCAAAGCTTAATAAGTTCCAAAACAATGTGTGAAGGTAGTGGCAGGTCATACTTATGTAATTCTTGGGAGAGAAAGTCAAGCAAATCATCAATCGGCACTTTTGTAAACAATGAACAAACGTCAAAACTGATCAATCTATCGTTAGTTTTAGTACGTGCATTATTCAATTTTTCAGTAAGATCCATGGAATTTTTTACATGTGAATCAGAGATAGTTCCGAGAATGGGGGACAAGATTTTGACAAGCCATTTGGAGAGTTTATAAGTAATAGAGCCCACCGAGCTAATAATAGGGCGCATAGGGTTGCCAGGTTTGTGGGTTTTAATAAGACCGTAAAGGTAGGACAGAGAAGGTGAAGTGGACATGAAAAGCGGAATTAAGTCCTTATGATCTTTGAGAATGCGTTTCAAGCCACTATTAAATGATTTGATGACGTCATCCTGCGGGTTCTTCCTAAGTTTGCTGTATGTGGCGGGGTCCTGGAGAAGCTCGTTCATCTTTCCGATGTAGTCCACTTTGTCCATAATAACTATGGTGTTAGCCTTGTCTGCTTTAGTAATATGGAGCTCCCCATCTTTTTTTAACACCATAGTTATTATGGACAAAGTGGACTACATCGGAAAGATGAACGAGCTTCTCCAGGACCCCGCCACATACAGCAAACTTAGGAAGAACCCGCAGGATGACGTCATCAAATCATTTAATAGTGGCTTGAAACGCATTCTCAAAGATCATAAGGACTTAATTCCGCTTTTCATGTCCACTTCACCTTCTCTGTCCTACCTTTACGGTCTTATTAAAACCCACAAACCTGGCAACCCTATGCGCCCTATTATTAGCTCGGTGGGCTCTATTACTTATAAACTCTCCAAATGGCTTGTCAAAATCTTGTCCCCCATTCTCGGAACTATCTCTGATTCACATGTAAAAAATTCCATGGATCTTACTGAAAAATTGAATAATGCACGTACTAAAACTAACGATAGATTGATCAGTTTTGACGTTTGTTCATTGTTTACAAAAGTGCCGATTGATGATTTGCTTGACTTTCTCTCCCAAGAATTACATAAGTATGACCTGCCACTACCTTCACACATTGTTTTGGAACTTATTAAGCTTTGCATCAAAGACTGTAAATTCACTTTCAATAACGAGTATTATCAACAAGTGTTTGGGATGGCCATGGGCAACCCCTTATCGCCCCTCCTCTCCAATATTTATATGGAGTTTTTCGAAATTACTTACATTCCGAGAATCCTGGGGGTTGGCATCCCTTGGTTGCGATACGTCGACGATATTTTGTGTACCTGGCCCATGAATCGTGACCTGGATAACTTCCTCCTTCAATTAAATGATCAAGTCCCCTCCATTAAGTTTACTTTAGAAGTGGAACAAGACAATTCAATCCCATTTTTGGATGTGCGTGTACATAGGGAAAGCCCAGGTTTTAAGTTTAGTATCTATCGGAAAACAACAAACAATTTGTCCTACGTACACTTTTACTCGGGACATGACACCCCCACTAAAAAGGCCATTTTTTCATCAATGTTTCTCCGCGCCTTTAAGATCGCCAGTCCGGAATACATCGATGCCGAATTGGAAAAAATCAACGGTATTGGAAGTGATCTGTGTTATCCATCTGCGTTTATGGAATCTTGTCTCAACAAGGCAAAACGAACTTTCTATCGTGTCAATAATAACACTCGTACTTTGTCAAAAAATATTTTAGTACTTCCATTTTTCCAGGGCTTTTTAGGCATTGCTAATGTACTTAAACTTTTGGATATTAATGTAGTATTTTCATAAACAATATTGTGAAAAATATCATAGTAAAAAATAGCCCACCAATAATTCAGGCATTATCTATAAAATTGGGTGTAAACAATGTGATTCCTTTTACATAGGTCAGAAGGGAAAGGATTTACACACACGTATAAAACAGCATCACTATTCCGTTACAACAGGACAGTTGTCCAGTGCTCTTTTTGTCCATTTGTCAGAGTTATCCCACTGTATTGATTGGAATAATGCTTCAGTTTTATTTCACTCAGCAACATTGTTAATAGAAATATTCTTGAGTCTGCCATTATCCAACTTTCAAATAACTTCAACATAAGCAAAGGTCTTTTTCAACTCGATCCTGTTGTTTTGAATTCCTTCAAAACAGATTTAGATAAAAAGGGTAGGACGCTAAATCTTTGGTAAACTTGTATGCTACTTTATTAACTTTTAATCTTCATCTTATTTTTATATATCGAAACTTGACTATAAAAGGCAAAGTGTTAAAACCCGGGCAGATTTCCAGTATAAATTTGTATTTTTATAATTCATTTGATCTTGTGCTAAAAATCGATATTTTTCCTTACAAATCTGTATGCCTCTTTGTTAATCCTTTAATTTTTAATTTTTATTTTTACTTCTCTGTTTATTGCATATATATATATATATATATGTGTGTGTGTAGATATGTATGTATATATATATATATATATGTTTGTGTGTATGTATGTTATTTATTTATTTATTTTTCTTTTTCTTTCTGTAACCTATATATAGGCCGTAACCTTTTATGTACTTCAGTGTTCCTGAGGATGTCATTAGACGAAAGCGCTTGAGCACCTTTTTGTGTTTCCTTTCCTTCGTGGTTTTATTCATCATAAATATTTTTCACGTGTTACTTTCGTGAAATAATTTTCATATATATATATATATATATATATATATATATATATATATATATATATATACATATATATATATATATATATATATATATATGTTTATATATATATATATATATTTATATATATATAGTGCACCTAGTTTTTGCCGTTTCAGGTGATAATGATTTAATTGTATGCAATGACTGATTGCTTATTAATGAAAGGCTGGGTTAATAATTTATGATGTTATACAGTATCACCGATTGGAATAAGTGGTTATTTGATTAGGCCCACCATACTATTGGAAGTGACCGAAATGGCAGCGAGGGTCACCAGCTTGGATTACACCCAAGCAAATTAATATTAAGGTTATAAAAGACACCTTATAGTTTTGTATTTTATTATGAAAATAAAGCCGTTATTTATTCACTCTGATATAACAAAGAATTGACAGTAATTAATTGGTAGTTTTACATTATGCTTATGACATAAACTTAGCTAATAAGATGAAATGTTAATAGCTTAATTGACACGTAATAAGTAATGTACTCATTGATGGTATGTAAATGGCATGCAACAAGGAACATTGAATGCGCCTAGTAAATGATATAAAGAATGCACGTGCGTTTGGTACATTGAATAGAATACGTGACACTGATTAAGTAGGCTAAATGATTGCATGGATGCACCTAGAATAATTGATGCGGCCTAATAATAATGGATTGAAATGCTTGACAATGATTACACAAATATCATTTATATATAAGACCATTATGTGATGTTAAGTGATTACGCCAAGAGAATATTTAGTTATCGCATAAATATGAATTGAACATAATAACGGATGATACGCGGAATTACGGTATTGAAATGACACTTGAATTGGAGAACAGGCCTACTGCGTTCTTTCACGAGAGTCAGTTGGAACGCTTAATCACACACTTTGGGAGTATAGCCTACCGTTCGGCGGTAGGCTAATGTAGGCTTCACAAGAGTACTTAGAATAGGAGGTACTTATCTTAGGACGATCTAAACTCTGTTGAAGGCGGGCTGAAGAGGAACCTATCACCGTAGACTCGAGTTGTCGTTGTCCGCTAAGCCTCTCGAGATGATGATGCTTGTTGTAGGCTTCGTACGGAGGCCTGAGGTGATGTCACTTCTCGAGGTACAGGATGGCTTTAAATGATCTTGCAGGCGCAGGCCCGAGGTGCTGAATATATCTCGAGGAATGTAGAGAAACTTGAAGGCCGACCCCGCAAACCGCAGGCCCGAAGCGATTCCGTTAGGGCCTCGAAGGACCGCCTCCGCAGGCGGTCTGCAGAAGGTCCCACTTGATGACAAATCCTAAGCCTTGAAGGAAGCAGCAGATCGCGCCTCCGGTGAGAAAACCGGAGGGCGGTCGACGCGATGAGATCCGCTCGACGAAGCAGAAGGCGATTATCTGTGTGAGTGAGTGAGTGAGTGTGAGTGGAAGCTCGCTTTTATACGCAGTTCCTGTGACGTAGGACTTCGCGCCAAATCTTAAGACGCCTTCTCCGCGCGTCCTTTTGTTGATAAGGGCTTGCGTTCGCGCCTTTTGGGAAGAAACAATCTTTCATTGTTCTGAATCCGTGTCCACGTGTGTCTTCCAAGACTGATGATAGCGTGGAAAGAAAGGATTTGTCTGTCTATTTGTTGGTCTATTTCTTGTCGATCCGCTACATATATATATATATATATATATATATATACTGTATGTTTATATATATATATATATATATATGTTCATATATATATATATATATATATGTTTATATATATATATATATACACACACATTTAACTGCAATGACCGCGCAGTATATTAACGTATAGAAACGACGTAAGTATAGAGGAGTGTTCTGCACAGGAGGAAGAGAAATAACAAACAAATGAAAAATAAGGCACCCGCCCGGGAATCGAACCCAGGATCTTCCGATTGCCGGTCAGACGTGCTAACCGCTACACTACGGAGCCACGATAGTCAGAAGTTGTAATTCTCTCTATATATAAATGTACATATTCACGATTTGCGAGGGTGCCCTCTCAAGGCATTGGTTTCTGCCCTATGTAGGAGAATTACAACTTCTGACTATCGTGGCTCCGTAGTGTAGTGGTTAGCACGTCTGACCGGCAATCGGAAGATCCTGGGTTCGATTCCCGGGCGGGTGCCTTATTTTTCATTTGTTTGTTATTTCTCTTCCTCGTGTGCAGAACACTCCTCTATACTTACGTCGTTTCTATACGTTAATATACTGCGCGGTCATTGCAGTTAAATGTACATATTCACGATTTGCGAGGGTGCCCTCTCAAGGCATTGGTTTCTGCCCTATGTAGGAGAATTACAACTTCTGACTATCGTGGCTCCGTAGTGTAGTGGTTAGCACGTCTGACCGGCAATCGGAAGATCCTGGGTTCGATTCCCGGGCGGGTGCCTTATTTTTCATTTGTTTGTTATTTCTCTTCCTCGTGTGCAGAACACTCCTCTATACTTACGTCGTTTCTATACGTTAATATACTGCGCGGTCATTGCAGTTAAATGTACATATTCACGATTTGCGAGGGTGCCCTCTCAAGGCATTGGTTTCTGCCCTATGTAGGAGAATTACAACTTCTGACTATCGTGGCTCCGTAGTGTAGTGGTTAGCACGTCTGACCGGCAATCGGAAGATCCTGGGTTCGATTCCCTGGCGGGTGCCTTATTTTTCATTTGTTTGTTATTTCTCTTCCTCGTGTGCAGAACACTCCTCTATACTTACGTCGTTTCTATACGTTAATATACTGCGCGGTCATCGCAGTTAAATGTACATATTCACGATTTGCGAGGGTGCCCTCTCAAGGCATTGGTTTCTGCCCTATGTAGGAGAATTACAACTTCTGACTATCGTGACTCCGTAGTGTAGTGGTTAGCACGTCTGACCGGCAATCGGAAGATCCTGGGTTCGATTCCCGGGCGGGTGCCTTATTTTTCATTTGTTTGTTATTTCTCTTCCTCGTGTGCAGAACACTCCTCTATACTTACGTCGTTTCTATACTGTAATATACTGCGCGGTCATCGCAGTTAAATGTACATATTCACGATTTGCGAGGGTGCCCTCTCAAGGCATTGGTTTCTGCCCTATGTAGGAGAATTACAACTTCTGACTATCGTGACTCCGTAGTGTAGTGGTTAGCACGTCTGACCGGCAATCGGAAGATCCTGGGTTCGATTCCCGGGCGGGTGCCTTATTTTTCATTTGTTTGTTATTTCTCTTCCTCGTGTGCAGAACACTCCTCTATACTTACGTCGCTTCTATATATATATATATGTTCATATATATATATATATATACAGTGGATTCCCTGTAATATGGACACTGGATAATAGGGACAGCCGCATATTATGGACAAAAGCCAAAGAACAAAAACAAATGGTAAAAAACAGTTAATTTTAAATCGGTTTAAAGGGACATAGGGCCGGTTATTGTGGACTAATTACAAAGTCACACCATGCTGACGTCACATTACGTCATAAACTATATAAACGTAGCTGACCTTTGCTTATTTGTTTAGTTTACATTCAGTGCAGAGTAACTTTCCATGAATGATGTCGCGTCGTCAGGACCTCACGCTTGGTGAAAAAATTAAATTATTGGACAAAATCAGCTGTCAACCAGCAAACACCCCAATAAGAAAACTGGCAGAAATCATCAGCGTGCCTAAATCCACAATTGGTAAATTGCTGCAACAGCAACAAGAGTTACGACGACAATGGGCTTCGAACGAAGCCAAACCAGGAACCTCCCAAAAAAGAAAACGTGAAGGAAAAGATCCAGATGTTGACGAGGCACTTAACAAATGGTTTGCTATTGTTACAAAACGAGGAGTTCGAGTGAGCGGTCCTATGTTGAAGGATAAAGCTGGTGAGCTTGCTGAGACAGTGGGCCATGATGATTTTAAGACAACGGATGGTTGGTTGTCACGCTGGAAATCGAGACATGACATCAAATTTAAGAAATTTCATGGAGAGAAAGCTGATGCTGATACTGTGAGTGCTGATGAATGGAAAATTAACACGTTGCCTAACTTGCTTACCAACTTCTCCGCTGACGATGTTTATAACGCAGACCAAACAGGTCTTTATTACCGAGCTACCCCCGATGGATCACTAGTTTATAAACACGAGCAACTCTCAGGTTCAAAAAAGGCTATGGATCGCGTAACTGTCCTATGCTGTGCTAACATGTCAGGAAATGACAAACGGAAGCTTATGGTTATTGGTAAAAGTGCGATGCCACGGTGTTTTAAAAACTTAAACATGGAGAGTTTACCAGTCACATACCGTTCTAACAAAAATGCTTGGATGACTAGTGATCTTTTTGCAGAGTGGCTGAAGGAATGGGATGCAGAACTGCAACGAAAATCGCGAACAATTTTGCTTTTTGTCGACAACTGCGCAGCGCATCCTCATTTGAAATGCTTGAAAAACATTAAGTTGAAATTTCTACCTCCCAAAACGACGTCTCTCATACAACCAATGGATATGGGCAATATAAAAAATTTAAAGGGTGCTTACCGTAAACAACTAGTGAACTATACATTAGAATCAATTGAAGAAAACCTATTAACTTCATCATCAACGGCCAAAGAAGTGAGCTCAAAGATAAACATTTTACAGGCAGTACAGTTCATTAGTAAAAGTTGGAAGTGCATGACTGATAAAACAATCCAGAATTGTTTTGCTCGTTCTGGATTTACAAAGTCTCCTTCACAGTCAATTGATGAAATCGAAATTGAAACTTTGACATGCGTTGAAAACCATCAGTCTTATACTAGCCTAGATGATGATCTGTTGTGCCATGATGACTATGAAGACTGTGACGATTCTATCATTGATGAAATTGCCGCAAAACGTCAGAAACCAAGTGATTCCGATAGTGGCGATGATGATGCTCCGGAGCCAGAAAAAATATCTCACACGGAAGCCAAAAAATTCATAAATGGTTTGCAATTGTACTTTCTGCAAAAAGGAAGCGAAGAAAGTCCACAGGCGGCCTTAGATGTCTGCGCTAATTTTGTACAAATGCAAAACGAAAAATCAAAAATACAAACGAAACTAGACAAGTTCTTTTCTCATTAGTTAATATAAAATACAGTACCATACTTTGCAGTCTCATTTTATGTTCAAGTTATACAATATAAATTGTTAAAGCATTTATTATGTTCAAGTTATACATATCTGTAATATAAATTGCTAAAGCACAGTGCATTTTGTTTTCTATCCATAGCAAACTAAAGTACGCATAAAACTAGGGCAAACAATGTTCCATAAATGTTAAAAAACGAGAACTTCGGTTTCTGTGGACAGCCGTTTTATATGGACAAAACACCTGGGAACCGATGTGTCCACATTAAGCGGAATGTACTGTATATGTTTATATATATATATATTAAACATATATATATATATATGTTTATATATGTTTATTATATATATATATATATATATATATATATATATATATATATATATATATATATATATATACGGGGTGTCAGGAAATGATTGCCCCCCTGTAGAGCAAAAACTAGAAGAGATAGATAAAAACCGGCGAGACCACTTGAAAGCGCGTTAAAATCTGAATAAAAACCATTATATTCTATTCCTGTGATTTTACTTCTTACCATTTTTTTCCCCACAGAAACGATGGCATCATCTATTTTGAACGGTTCAGAGAAAAAGCGAGTTCTTGACCGCATTCGAGCTGTCACATTTCGTGAAGCAAAGGAAGCTGGTGCAACTTTCAAAACTCGACACTGGGTGGCTGAGATTAAAAAGATCAGAAGACTTTGTCAAAAGGAATTGGAATAAGAATCCTGAAGATTGTGAAACAGAATTTCGAGGAGGAAGACCGGACAAATTATCTCAAGAATCGAAAGACATTGTGCTTGCTGCATCACGGCGCCGAAAGAAGAGCTGCTCTGAGGTAGCGAAAGAGATACTTATCCGTCGTGGTAAGATAGTCAATCGGCAACTTGTGCATCAATTTCGAGTTCGCCAAGGCTTGAGTGCTTGGCATGAAATAGCTAAGCCACGGAAGAGTGATCTTAATATTGAAGATCGGCTATGGTTTTGTGATTATCTTGAGGAATGGACGGAAGACGATTTCCTTCACTTGGTTGTCAGCGATGAATTCTTCGTTTATGTCTCCAGAAAACCAAATTTTCAGAATGATCGGGTTTGGGCAACAACTCCTGATGAAGTCCCAGACGACCAGAAGTATCGAGAAATAGTAAAAAATCCAGCATGTGTGGGTGTTTTCATTATGTTCTCTATTCGGAAGCTCATCTGGGTTATCAAACCAAGAGGAACCAGTTGGGATGGGCCTTATTTTCGAAATGTAATTTTAGCCCAACATGTAATTCCGTTTTTGAAAGACCCCGTGTGTGTTTTGGATGTTGAACAGGCAACCTTTCTTCACGACAAAGCCTCCTGTATGAAAGCACTTGCGACTCAACAACTGCTTAAGGACAATAACATTGATTTTTTCGGAAATAATGAATGGCCTGGCAATTCTCCCGATCTTAATGTCTGTGAACATGTCGGATCCATCATGAAGGATCGGGTGGAGTCCTTAATGCTGGAACAACCCATTCAGAATCGATATTCAACAGAAATTATGACTGCAAAGATCAACGAAGTCCTTGAAGAAATGAGTCATGATACCGATCTCTTTGAGACACTTCTGGGATCATACCCCCGTCGATTAATGACCGTCAGAGCTGCAAATGGGGGCAACACCCGATATTAAAACAAGTGTTTTTTATTCAAAATTAAACGCTCTTTCGCGTGGTTTTGTCTGTTTTTTCTATTCCTTTCAGTTTCTTCTGTACAGGGGGGAGGGCAATCATTTCCTGACACCCTTTATATATATATATATATATTATATATATATACACGGTGAACCAAAAGTAGGTGGACAGTAGGTTGAATACGGTTTGTGTTATATTATATTATAACTATGGTGTTCATTATAACTATGGTGTTTGTGTTATATTATATTAAATATTATAACTAAATTTATTTAAATTTTATTTTGTATTATAGTATACAAAAAAATTAAATATGTATTCTCAAAATAAACGTTATCATTTACTGTCCACCTACATTTGGTTCACCCTATATATGAAAATCTTTGTTAGCGGCACAACAATGCTATCTTTTAATTCTTTTAGTTGTATGGGATATATGGAATCCGGACCAGGTGATTTACGCTTTTTCATTTTATCAATATAGCCATTACCTACCCTACACTAACCACAATATTATCCAAAATATTACCATTATCAAAGGGTATTACTGTATGTCTATGACCGTAGGGATATTCGTTACATCTTCTATAGTAAAAATTGACGTAAAAAATTCGTTTAGCAAGGTAGCCATTTCCTTGTTTTCAGAAACTAGATCTCCGTTAACATTTTTCAACGGTCCCAAGACTCTTTTTACTGGATTTCTATTGTTGACGTATTGAAAAAATCGTTTGGGGGTTTTCTTTACCGTCACGAGCTATGGAGATTTCAAATTCGCGCTTGGACTTTTTATTACACTTTTCGCTTCACGCCTTAGAGATATGTAGTTGTTTCGTAACCACAAATTGTCTTTATCGCACTTATGTAGCCTATAAGCCCTATCTCTACTCTTTATAATGTCTCCTACTCTAGATGTAAACCACAAGGGCTTGTTGTTTACTTTCGCACGCTTAATTTTGTACGGTACACATTCCTCATTTACAGTCCTAAATACTGTTTCGAACGATTCCCACATTAGTTTTGCGTTGGAGTTCCCCATTACGTTTTCCCAATTGACGTGTGACAATTTATTTCGAAATTTACAAAAGTCTGCGTGCTGGAAGTTAGGAATTTTAGTCGAGTTAGTCGGTTTCGAGTGACTTACTGAGTGGACAAACTCTACCATATTGTGATCGCTATTGCTTAACGGTTCTATTACTTGAAGATCAGTAATTAGCCTATCATCCGTAGTTATTAGTAAATCTAAAATACTGTCCAACCTCGTAGGTTCCCCAACCTTTTGAATAAGAAAGCTATCCTCGAGAAAATTAACTAAACGATTACCTTCCTCGTCTCCCTGCATTGTATCGTAATTCACGTTGGCGCAATTAAAGTCACCCATAACTAAAGCCTGCTCAATACCGATTATTCTCTTTAGTTCACGATATAACGCTTCGTCCGTATCAGCTGTTTGATTAGGGGGCCTATATATAACCGCAACAAGTTTGAAATCGTTCAATTTAAGTTCTGCGATAGTCGAATCTATCGGCTCTGGAATTGTGTGCTTTACTTCTATAACGTTCGCAATATTATCTTTGATATACAACATAACACCGCCTCCTCGCCTACCTATTCTGTTTTTAACAAAAAGTCTATAACCTTTAATTTGATACTCCCCTACAAAGTCACGTGTTTTAGTGCTAAGCCACGATTCATTTATCGCAATTACATCATAGTCTTTACAAGCAATTAAAGAAAAAAATTCGTTTATTTTATTTCGTAGGCTACGAGCATTTAAGGATAGAACCTTCAAATTGTTTGTAATTGCGACCCCTTCGCGAGGGCAGGGGAAATTTGTGGAATTTACGCTGGGACCGTTCGAGTTACGGCAGCCTGAAAAGAAGAGGCAGTATTATGAAATCGTCTTCCTAAAGGCGCAGCTCCAACGTCATTAAGATGAAGTCCATCTCCGAGGAACAAGTCCCTTCTGCCGTAGAAACTGTTCCAAAAATTCGCAAAATGCACTCCTTCCTCTTGGCAGAGACTTTAGGTTATTGTTAATATAGGTCGCCTTGCTGTAGAAATCGTTACGTTGGATAATTCGAGGAAGTATACCCGTTAAAACAATCTTATTAGTTTGTTCCTTTAATTGCTCTAGTAAGTCCCTGTACCTAGCCAGCTGTTCTTCCGATCTAGAATTTAAAACGTTATTAGTACCGACATGAATAACATACGTTGTGTCCTCGGAGGTACCGTCTGTAAATTGGTCAACACTATTAGTTCTATCCTCCACCCTTGCACCAGGGTAGCAGTAACGGCGCCTACGACGAGGGTTTCTCCCACAGAATTCCTCGAGCTGCCCTCGAACAATGGAATCGTCAACGAGTCGTATTTCCGGTTCATCAGCATCATCGAAACCTAAAACAGAAAACTTATTGTTTGCTATTACTGGTAGACATGTCTTAGGTTTTCTCAATGGTGCTCCATTACGCACTCGAACGAAGGGTTGGGAACTCGGTGAAGTTGGGAACTAGGTGAAGAGAGAGGGCTATTAGTACTATTTATATTATTAGTAGAAACTGAGGCAGGAGGGGTCGTAACTGGAGTCTCAAGGGATTCTAATTTTGCCGTCAGGAGCATCACGCTTTCTTCAAACCTCACCCTGGCCTCCCTCTCACGCTCTAACTCGTTCCTCAAAACTTCCATGCTTGAGCACCACCTGCAAACTAACTGTTCATTATTATTAGCCATTGTAAACGCATAAGCGGCATATTTCCCTTCACAGCGACTGCAAGTATTTGACGGATGTGCCATACTTTTAATTAGTTAAAAAAACAAAAAAAACAAAAACAAAAACGAGCGTTTGGAAATTAATAAATTACAACGTAGGTCTACCGCGTTCTTGAAACGCAGAAACAGGTTCTTGTAACACAAATGTATACTAAATGAATATAGAATTAGGCTACCGACGAAAGATCTGTCAAAGAAAGTATTTATAATACTTATCTGTCTGAGATTCGTCCGACTTTTTTCCTTTTTTCCCACGGTGTATGACCACACACTACCTGACCTCTCGAAGGAAGGGAAAATGAACCTTATGACTCCTCGTTTTCTGATAGATTTGAAAAACAATCAAGGCAAGCCACGTGCAGTAGCCTTGGTTTGATAAAATAATATAGTACTGAATAGCGTCAATAAATGAAATATATTCGTTAATGAATGATTAGTAACACGAAGTAATTTAGTTAAGAATGCACCGAACACTTTTTTTTTAAACACTTCAACGAAAACCACTTATTCAATTGATAATACTGGACACTCGATAAAACACGTCTGTTCACAAAGAAAGACTGATCACAGATATATATATATATATATATATATATATATATATATATATATATATATATATATTATAATATATAAATATATATATATATATATATATATATATATATATATATATATTGTAATATATAAATAAATATATATATATATATATATATATATATATATATATATTTTATAATATATAAATATATATATATATAATTATATATATATTATAATATATAAATATATATATATATATATATATATATATATATATGCAGTAAAATCACAGAATAACACGTGATCTTATTAATAAGTATTAATAAGCAAACAACCACAGGGAAAAGGAAAAAGAAACACGAAATCCGAGCTCTTTCGTGATATATTCACATCTTCAAGGACAAGAAGATGGGAATATATCATGTGAATATATCGTGAATATATCACGAAAGCGCTCGGATTTTGTGTTTCTTTTTCCTTTTTTCCTGTGGTTGTTTGGTTATATATATATATATATATATATATAGTTAAAAAAAGTTACAAAAAGTTACAAAAAAGAATGAAATAATGGGGACAAATGGGTCCGGAATGGTCCCAACAAAAAACAGGGTGGATGAGAGAAAAGAGGAAATAACGAATAACAGCACAATAACGAAGAACAATTTAATAACAAATAACGAAATAAACAATATAATACGGAAGAAAGACATAGATGAAAGGAAAGAAAAAGTTGCGAAGTAGACAAACGGTCCAACGAGCGAAATGATAAAAAGATAATAACTAAAAACGTAGAAAATAAACAGCCAAAGAAAAATAATGATAATGCCAAAACTAAGAACTTGGAAAATAGTAAGAAAGAAAGCAGAAGCGTAGAAAATATCGTATGCAAATACTACGTGAAAGGAAACTGCAGATATCGGAATGCGCGATGCATATATGCACATCCCACATTATGCAAAATGCATTACACAAGTGGATACTGCAAGTTTGATAAGAAATGCATGTTCCACCATCTTACGGTCTGCAACACTTATGAAAGATATGGGAGTTGCAAATACGAAAAAAAATGCCGATACCACCACCCTCAAAGGAACGCAACGAGGGAACAGAAAAAACGAACATCAAAGAAGAGTGGCAATTTTTTAGACGCAGCCAACACATTTCAGCTGCTAAATACTCTCCAGCAATTACAAAACCAGCTGACAAATATAAATATAGAAATCCGAGAGCCGGACAGAAGGTACAAACAAAGGCACTTCATGCGACAAAGATAAAAAGAGGTAAATTCTCGGAGGACCACAAGGCAACGAAACCGGCACCCCCATTGGAAAACAAATCGGAACCACCTGTATGCGAAAAAGAAAGAGTAAAATAAAAATAATCCTAGCCAACATTCAGGGCCTTAAATCAAACCATTCCATGAACAAAGTTGTATACCTGAAAGGACTCATGCAAGAAGCCGGAGCAGACTTTGCATGCCTCACGGAAACTCATCTAAAGGACTGCCAGGCGAACTGTGAAAATTGTGAGTCCTGTATTGACAAAAAAGAAATACAAATTGACAACTATAACATCCTCCGAGCCGACAGAACAGTGAGACGTAAAGGAGGATGTGCTATTTACACACGCGAAAGGCACATAGCAAAAATGGCTATAAGTACCTCAAACAACTACGTAGAATGTGTAGCAGCAAAAATTGAAAAATTAAATATGGTACTAATTGTAATGTACAGACCCCCAAACACGCCAACCTCAAAATTTTCAGATTCCATTACAGAGGTAAGAAACTTAGTAAAAGATCTACACTCTCCAACCCCAAATATTTTTCTCTGTGGTGATTTTAATTTCCTATTCATGAAATATAAAAGGATAGGAAAAAATATATGTATACACCAGGACAAGGGGGGCAGACAAGAAGACTAGGAGCAGGTAAAAATGCTACTAGCTTTAGCTGATGAATTTATGTTAACGCAAGAAATAACAGAAGACACAAGAAAAAACAACTGCCTAGATTTGATATTCACAAACAACAGTAATCTAATTGATAATGTTGAAATATCCCCAACTATGATGTCAGACCACAACATCATTGAAATAACAACTAATATGAAGGCAACAGGAAAGGAAAGAACACGCACAACAGAAAGAAGCAAATTTGAAATTTTTAATTTTCACTCTAAAGCTATAAACTGGGAAGATGTGACATCCAGCATGGAAGTAATAGATTGGAAAACCATTTTCGAGGCCAAGACAACGGAAAAGATGCTAATGACGTTAGAGGAGAAGACGTTAGGAATTGTGGAAAAACATGTCCCAAAGATACAACAAAGAGGAAAGAGAAGCACGTTCGAATGACAAAAGAGGTCATTGTTCCGAAAGAGAAAAAGAGTGACTGCAAAATTAAGTAATTGTAAAGATAACATCAGAAAAATATTAAATGATAAACTACAAAGTATCGATGTCGTCATACAGGAACTAATCGAGAAGCATACAGAAAAAGATGATGATGACGCTATAGAAGCGATAAAGGCTAACTGAAAGTACTTCTATAATTTCACAAAAAGAAAGTCCAAAAACCATGCGACTATCGGACCTTTAAAAAATGAGAACAGTGATTTATCGGATGATCTAACAGAAGTATCTGAAATATTAAGAGCTCAGTATGAATTATATTATCTTTCAGTATCCCAAAAACTGACAAATTGATATGCGATAGAAACGCGTTCTTTGAAGAAGAACCACAAGGGGAAAGTATAACGGATTTCGACTTTACGACGGATGATATTACACAAGCCATAGGGAAACTAAAAACACACTCAGCGGCAGGACTGGATAAATGGAATGCCACACTAATCAAAAACTGCAAGAATGCAATCATTAGACACGGGAGAAATACCGGGCATCCTGAAGAGCGCGAACATAGTCCCAATATATAAAGGAGGAGATCGATCCGAGGCCAAAAACTATAGGCCAGTATCGCTTACATCTCATCTCACTAAAATATTTGAAAGAATAGTTAGACAGAAAATCTATGACTTTTTGGAAACTCAGAAAAAATTCAATGATAACCAACACGGGTTTCGGTCAGGCAGATCATGCCTATCACAACTAATGGAACACTCCAACAACATTATTGAGTCACTTATAAGTAATGAAAACTATGATCTACTATACACAGACTTTGCTAAAGCGTTCGACAAGTGTGACCACGGAATTATAATACATAAACTAAAATATATGGGAATAACAGGAAAAGTAGGGAAATGGATATATAATTTCCTTAGTGAGCGGATGCAAGTAGTTACAGTACAAGGAGTATCTTCATCAGAATCAGAGGTCCTCAGCTCGGTACCACAAGGAACAGTATTAGCTCCACTACTCTTCATAATCATGCTAACTGACATAGATGAGGACGTTACCAGACACAGCACAGTAACATCCTTTGCGGATGACACAAAGATCAGTAGAAAAATAAGAAACCCAGAAGACATAGGATCTCTACAAACCGACATAAACAAAATCTATAAGTGGACGGAAGACAACAATATGAAGTTTAACACCGAGAAATTTCAGCTATTACGGTACGGAAAAAAAGAAGACCTAAAATCCATGGAATATTATACCCCAAATGGACAGGAAATTCAGAGAAATTCCAGAGCAAAAGATTTAGGGGTTGTAATGACAGATGATGCGAAATTTGAAACACAAAATAAGATAGCAGTAAACAGAGCAAAGAGAATAACGGGTCAGATATTGAGAACCTTTAAACCAGTGATGAACAAACCCTGGCCCGCGGGCCAAATGTGTCCCCCACGGGTCTTTTCAGTGGCCCCACGGGTCTTTTCAATTCAATGAAAAAGTTAGAATATAAAAGTGACCCAATTTATGACTTAGATGGAAAGTAAGTAGGCTAATACATTTAGTTATTTTCTTCGCTTGGCCCTCACATCAAAAAAGTTTGTGCACCACTGCTTTAAACGAAGGGATAGGAATGTAATGATTCCTCTACTGAAAACCCTGATAATACCCAAATTGGAATACTGCTCGGTCCTAACATCCCCATATGAAAAAGAAGACATTAGACAGCTGGAGGGGATCCAAAGAAGCTTCACAGTCAAGATGAATGGGTGCAAAGAACTAAATTACTGGGAAAGGTTACGAGAACTAGACCTATATTCACTGGAAAGGAGAAGAGAGAGATACACCATTATTTACACTTGGGAAATAATGGAGAAACTAGTCCCTAATCTTACTCTGAATCCCATAACTCCCCAAACAATGGTGGAAAGTAGAAGCGGTAGACTGTGTCGTATTCCCAAATTGAAGGCGAGACAGGGAACATCCTTAACCCTGAAGGAAAATAGTTTTGTAGTGAGAGGACCAAAACTGTTTAATCAGTTGCCCAAAGACCTAAGAAACACGAAGGGAGTTGCAGTGGAAATCTTCAAAAGAAGACTAGACGCCAGTAGTATAGCCTCAAAAACGTAGAGTGCAGGAATGTTGCAATGGTGGAAGAGGTAATGATCAATGTTGCAAAGGGGGTGGCGGTATGCAACAACTCAATATTGCAAAGGGGGTGGGGTATGCAACAACTCAATGTTGCAAAGGGGTTGGGGGGATGCTGCAGGTGCAACAAGGGGTCATGAAACTTGGAGGCGGCGTTATCCCCCAAGAGAAAGGGAGGAGAGAAAGGAAGAGAGGTGTTCACCTGGCTCATGCCAAATGCACACTAAGACTTCAGCCGACCCGCCGTCCTCTTATAGACTCCTAATCAGCCAGTTGGCTTAGAAGGCGTAAATGTCTTGTTCAGGTTGAGTTGTCAGATACCACTTTTTATTTTAATTGTTCAGGTATACATTATTGTGGAGAGTTGCCAGATACCATTTTAATTGTTCAGGTATACATTATTAGGTTGCCAGGTTGTACCATTTATTCAATTAATTCTTAAAAGTTGGCTTAGAATTCCGCTAGTAGGTTTAGATAGCGTAACCAGCCATTTGGTATAATTGTTTACAACCAAAAGAATTAAATAAAACAACATTGCATCATTCTGTTTATTATAAATATATAGAAAATAAATATACATTTGAGTGATCAATTAAAAATAATAATAGTTTAAGAAATATGAACGAGGAATATACATATAATCAAAAATATATCCGTCAATATAACAGTACAGGAGAAATATATATATACACACACACACACACAATTATATTATGGAGATATATAGAAAATAAATATACATTGGAATGATCAAAAAACAAAAATAAGAAATAATATAACCATCAACATAGCAGAAATATATAAACACAACTAAATAAATAAATACATACACTTTATCTTCTACCGCGCAACATAAGAAATCGTATAGTCATCATTATAGCAGAAATATATATACACACACACACACACAAAAAAAATATGTTAAATATATAAATACATTTCACTTTTTTTTCAAAATACTAAACTCGCACTTAATCGAGTCTACAATTACATCATTATTGCTCTGCATTTCGCAGTATACGCGGTTTAATAATATTTCACCGCTTAAAGTATAGGGAAACCTGTACTCGATATGAAGGGCCTTCATATCGTTCAGTACTATTTTTGTTCCCACTTTACAACCGGTTGGTAAGTTATCTTTAAATACGTCTAGAATACAATCAAAAGCACGCACAAAGAGTTCATCGTTAGCCACATTATTAAACTCAAGTTTATAAACGCGCCTTTCCAATCGAGGGTTTATTTCTACCTACGCGAGCTTTTCAATCGTGAACTCATCTTCACTCAACATAGCGGCAATTGAAATAATCTTCCAAGTCGTTACGACAACTGCTCGTTATATAAAGAAATAGTTCTTCAGGGTGAACGACAACTGCTCGTTATATAAAGAAATAGTTCTTCAGGGTGAACGATAGCTTTGTACCAAAGTTCATGATATTTCAAAGAGTCTAAACTTTTTAAATAAACGTTCAGCTCTAGACTACTGTCACCTTGTTCAGCCCTACACTCGATAAACCCATCGAGCAGAGTGGTGTATGCGTATTCAAGTACTCTATCAAAATAAAGCATATCCGTAACACGCGCGTCTAATATAGGTTTCAGCTTGCGGAATCCGACGATTTCAAACATTCTGTCGAGGATGAAACGGTTTCGCATAGGAACAAGAGCGTTATTATCAGAAGCATTCTTCCACATCAGCCGTATATCAATGCATGGCCGATCGTTATTTATACACAACGTACATACAACGGCGTATGAGGGGGTGTCACTAATCTGCTCTCTTCTTGTACCTACGTTAGCAGGTATTTTATAACGATCTTCACTCCACTTCTCAACTATCACGAAGATTCTATTCATCTCCTCGACTCTTAAATAAACAACATTCCATTTGTTTGTTTGTCTACATTCCGTTTCCAGTACATAGCTAGCGGCACCGGATTTACGCCTGAACACGCGCAACAATTTCGTCACGGACACATCGTACGAAGCGTTGAGAATGCTGCTCAAAGGAAGTTCCATCGTATTCGAGGAGTGCACGTCCACTCGGTTCAAGCTCTGAGATAACTATGAGCCGCGTGAGGCACGCAGGTAGGCAGGAACGGTTCGATGGGCAGTTGACTCACCCTGATGATACGTGAATGGGTTTGTTCGAATTCGTATGATCCGTGAGGTGCGAGCCGCACCATAATCTAATCAAATGTGTGCGGCGCTGATCGAATTATTGTACCCCATTATATTGGGTAGGTGTTTTTTTCCGGTACAATAATTAATTTCGGTTTTCACGTTTTATCACTACCACTTCCCTGAATACACACCAGACAGTTTCCCTCACTGTAAATTTCACGAACTAGGCACATTTTATAATGTTTTATCTCTCCTAAACATCTTCACACTCCGGCGCACTATTTGAGAGGAACATATGCCCATATTTTTCCTTTTTGCCTAGCAAACGATACTCGTCTCTAAAGTCTGCTAAAAACTCACGCAGGGCACTAGCCACAACCTCACTACGAACCTCATCATGATATACATTAATATAGTGATAAAAATACTTAAGATTCTCCATGATGACGAGATTCACATTTTCAGTGTATGAGTATCGACATGGTGTAACATGACATAATACCGCTTGTCACACCACTCATCCACAAGACTCACTATCCATATCTGCTGCTTCTCTTCTGCACGCGTTGTTTCTTTTACTTCACGGTATATGTGAGACTTTATAAAGCTTAGCTCTACAGCATACTTCAATACATCGTCTGTGCAACGAAAGCCTACAACGGTCTCACCAGAATAACCATAGAGTATTTGTACATCTTGCTCCTTCGCACGATCCAATGTGGTTTTAAAAGAGGCAAAGGAGGGGGAATAGGAAGTTTTTCGGTATCCACCACATCTTGACACTTTGCTGAATACCATTTCATAAACGTTGAACAAGCAATATTAAAGGTAGCCATTTTCTTCTACGCGGGCGAATACACGTCTGAGCTCAAGGGCTTACTGCAGTCAACTGACCACGCAGGGAATCCCAGATAGTAGCATGACTCACGTTGCTGGTCTTACAGTGGGCGGAGCTTAGAACTTTCACCTGTGTACACACACACACACACACACACACACACACACACACAAAGGAGAAAGTGAAACGCTAATTGAAACATGATTTATTTAATAAACGAGATATTCAAGTTATATATATTTACAAATACGTGTAATAAATAAGTTAACAATAGATACATCAAAGATTATATACAAGACATATATATTTACAAATACGTGTGATAAGTAAGTTAACAATAGACGCATCAAAGGTTATGGTATCCAAAGGGTACGGTATCATAGGTACCAGGTAACTGGTAACGTTTCCTATAGGTGTTACGGCACACCTTCGTTCCCCTAAGTTCCTTCACGCCCCCCAGCTTCTGCGCCCGAAAATTGTGGGTGCCTACAGTTAGTTGGGGAGGCCGATCGCTCTCATCGTCCAAACACACTAGATCCTTCAACGATTCAAAGTTAACAACCCGCCGATTCGCATGGTTGAGCGTAATACCCTTTGCCTTCACGATATATTTCATATCCTCCCCACCCTCACCCGTACCCCATAAGTTTTAGGTCCTGTTGAGACAAAAGAGTCGGCGTATGCGTTGTCCCCATACTCATCCTTGATCTCATCAGTGAGCTCGCCGAGGAACTCCCCAATAGCAGGCATGTATTCACCCTCCCTCTCTGTGAATATCACGCTATCTGTATCGGCATACAATACTCTCCGCCCAAGAGAATGCAATAGACCCCAAAGTTTTATGCGGGCGTAGGCTGTTGTGAAGCTGGCCACAGGTATGTTTGTAACCCTTGAGGTATCTGTGGCCAATTCAGTGTTGTTGTACTTTATTATGTAAGTATTACCTACATTCACGATCTCCATGACCTCTTTATCGGGAGCATTGGCATAATCCCAGACTTCACTATAACTTTGTGCCAAATGAATGTTCCCTTTGCCGGTATTCTGTGCAAATTTTCCCCATAGACTGTTTAGACACAACTTTGCACTAAAGCGCTTGCCAGGATTCTTTGCAATTTGGGCACGATCAAGTTGTATACCTTCGCGGTCGCGGTAACGTTGAATATAGGCAGACTTTTCATCTTCGGTCAACTCCTCGCGGATACCCTGATGCCTCAACCTTATCCTTCAAAAATGCGTTTATATATGGTGTGAAAAGGTTGGGTAGCTTCTGAAACCTCCACACCTCATGTATCTTCAGTATTCTATACCCATGGCGTACGGCTAGGGCCAGCTCAGGACTTGTATATACGCCTCTGATCTTACGCTGGTGGGGTATATGGTTACAATTGCCGTTATTCTCTTCCGCGCACTTCACGCACAGGGGAAACATGAGCTTGTGGTCGATAACGACGGGTAAGATTGGCATCCATAAATTGTGGGGGGAGTACGTCTACGAAAGAGAGCCCAAAGTAACGATCATTCAAATTTCTTGAAAATTCATTGATGGAGGGCAGGTTAGGTCCCACCAGTTTCTCAGGAGCGCCCACGGGGTACGGATTGTTCTTCATCACGTATGGGTATAAAGAACAGAAATCGTAGTAATGGAGCTTCACACCCTCCGTAGGTGGAAAGTATAGCCTGAATGGATTTGTACGTCCTCCAAACAAGCTATCACCACATTTGAGAGGATCCAGCACCATTGAACGCTTGATCGTGTTTATTTCCTCACGGTACACCTCGTCTGTCTCCATCCGTGCATCATATTCATGCTCCCACAAGACTTTGTGAGTGAACTGGGATCCTATAAGTTGATCGCGGGTGCGGGTCCATGCAAGACAGTCGGCAGGAGATCTACCGTGGATATCTCCGGCGATTCCGCACTCAGGACGGGGGCATCCATGCCACCAGCATCCGTTAAAGGAGTACACAGTCTTCACACCAGTGACACGGTTTTCACTTAACCCATCAACCCAAAAAACACGACCGTTAATCTTAATGGGCACTTCACCCGTGTTGCGGGCGTGCTTTATGTATACACCTGTCTGTTGCTGTAGGTGTATGAGCCAGTAAATAGCCTTGTGGCCGTAACTGGGGGTTGTTTCGGTGAATAATGGCTAAGGTGGCTTTAGGCATGAAGTTATTTTTGAACACCGTAAAACATAATGACGCGATGGTGGTTGCGACTTGCAGCGGATCGCATTTGAAACGGCCTATGTACATCCTTCTAAAGGCCTGGAAACATACTCTAAGCACTCGCACATCATTCACGCAATAACGCTCACATTCATCAGCTATATTATAAGGATTACGTTCATTAAAACTGTTGTAGTATCGATCAAAGTCTTCACGTTCATCTACACTCATACAATCATAGTTAAAATAATGTTTGGGTGGTGGTGGGCCTACGTAGTTTAAAGTCTCGCTAGTGAGGAAAGTGTAAGGGAATATCCTTTGAAACTTCAGCTGCTACCCCATCACCTTGGGTAGCTTTGCTAATTTACAAGGTGTGAATAATAAAGTGTCTTTAAATTGTACATTACCTCTTATTTGCATCTGTATTAATTTGTTGCCTCTTTTCAATGGATCACCTGTAAATATCTCAGAGGATTCGTGCTCAAGCAACTCCTTATAAAGGAACTGCGTGTCAAACTTTGCACCGTTATGGGCGAGAATATACACAGTCATTTTCTTGAACTTGTCGGCTAACTTGACAATATAGGACACAAATAGTTTCACAGGACTATCGTGGACATTCTTTTTAAAAACGTTTGTCCGTTTACCGCATTTGGGACACTCGTCACATTCGATCTCCATACACTCATCGCAGATAGTCTGGCTCACAAGTATATGTGGAATTACCTCTTTGGTTTCAGCATTCGTATATGTTTCTATATCGTAGTATACAGTTATACAGGGTTTGTTTTTAGGCTTGGCGTCTTTCATATAACATACATGTTTTACTCCATCCGCCTTATATTCCTCCTGGCATGTAGGACAGTGAATTTCGTCACATTTGTGCTTAAATTTTCCCCAATTATCCATTGTGTGAAACATACCACATTCACAAACAGCTATTATTGAAAAATGTGGTCCTACACACATTACAATCCCTCTTCTCAGCTTCAACTAGACGGCTTTCACATTTGGAGCTTTTACACTGTTCACATACCATGTGACATTCTTTACAATGTTTCACTATATCATCCGCAAACTCGAGGCACCCCTTACACAAATCATGATGCCGTTCATATTTTCGACTTTTATCGTAACTCGCGTAAAGGCACCTTATCTTACGGATGGGGAGATACGTTGCCCCTGACAGACCTAAGATAAGTAGGGGCCTTGTACGATCTCTCACACAGCTTTTAAAAACATACACAGTCCTACGATGATCGTCCAGTTCAAACACAACTATACGAACATTCATTTCCTGTTCTACCATTCTCAGCTCTTCAGGGCCCATATTACAGTCAAATTCAAGTTCACAGTCTACAGCTAGTTTACGGGCACGTTCCACGACCGTAGGCAGCCAAATTTTTTGAGCCCGTGTATTTTGTACAGTAAACATGCGAGCCAATACTACTGCTATAAAGCCGCAACCACGATCGACGTTTATATGCCGTCTAAAAATAGCTTGAGAATTGAGGTTAAGAGTATACGGTATGGCACTATGACCCGCACGCAATACGGAATACACGATCAATATTTACCGTGAAGTTGTCCATATTGAAGGCTATACTACTTTGAGAGGCCTGCATTATACGTCCTACTGTATATTCTACATCTTCAGCCGCCAAACGTCTAAATGGCACTACTACCCAATAATCATCTACATCACCGTCATCTGACCCGAATCCGAAGGACAGACTCGTCCTGACTTCACGCTCGTCGCGGTTCTGAAGAGCAAACTCTACAATACGCTGTACACCCCGGCGTACCCCGATTTCTAGTCAAGGCTGGGGTGAGGGGCTGCGGAGCGCACCAACTCAAACGTTATATCATCCTCAACAGAACGAGTCACCGCTGTGGAGGATGAACAAGAGTTTATATTGGATGATGTGGGATTGGTTGCGTAAGACGTTGAGGGTTGGGGATCTATTATTGCAGACTCAACAGAACGGAGGACAGCTGTAGAGGATGGACAAGGGGCTATATCGGTCAAAGATGCTGATGTGGGGTTGGCGGCTTAAGACGTTGAGGGCCTGGAGTCTATTATTGTAGACTCAACAGAACGGGGGACAACTGTGGCGGATGAATAAGGGGATATATTGGCGGAAGGTGCTGCTGGGGGGCTTGTTGCGTAAGACGTTGAGGGTTGGGGCTCTATTACTGGTGGTTGGCTAACAACAGGCGCGTATTTCGGTCGCTTTATACCTGACGTGGGGTTATCTTCATCATACCTCCGCTTTGAACGTGCTACCGTATCGCTGGTGATGGTTCGTCAGCAGGGGAGGATTCTGTGATCACAACTACACTGTCGTTGGGGTCATCCGTAATGTCGATGATGGGGTGCTGTACCTCATCGTCATTCACGGTTCTCTGGGAGAAGAAAACAAAATATAAGGAATAGCACTCAAAATTTGTAATATTTTGTAAATGATCCACTTAGGAGTGTGACGTGTTAGAAATGGACTCTGTAGAAAAATTCAGATTCACGAGCTCATCCACATGTATTATATCTGGACCTATAGGATGTGGTAAAACTGTGTTTATGCTTAAAATCATTAAAGAAAAGGGAGAGATGTTCTCGAAATTTGTGCATAAAGTTATATGGTGCTATTCGACGTATCAATCAGTGTTCAACGAGTACCAAGATGATATTTTGTTCCACAAAGGTGTATATGACGTTAATTCGTTAAAGGGAAATGAACATAGTCATTGTAATTGACGATCTCATGTTGGAGATGGATAAAACGTTTACAGAGACATTTACAGTATTCTCCCACCATCTTAACATAAGCGTGCTCTTCATCAGTCAGAATCTACAGTATTTTTCAAAAATAGATACATGCGCGATGTGTCGTTAAATACACAATATCTAGTCTTATTCGCACAACGTAGAGATGTATCACAAATTGGGGTATTAGCCAATCAAATGTTCCCGAATCAGCGTAAGGAGTTTTGGGAAGTTTATAAAGAAGCTACAAGCACGCGTTACGGATATTTGCTTTGCGACCTTCATCCGCGAAACACGTTTAGGGTGCTTCTAAGAACGAGTATATTTCCAAATGAGCCTGAAACGGTGTATATTCCAGAATGACAAAGAGACTAAAGAAATACCGTGAATTAATAAAAATCTATCATCGACTGCCCCGGGCAATGCAACAGATGTTTATTAAAAATATCGACTCCGACTTTTTAAAATGCATCTGTGAAATCTGTCGTAACGTTATAAATTGCAATGTATCAATGAAACCATCTCAGAAGGCTCGCCTACGCCGTTACAAGAACATAATACGTGCACTCGCTCGTAAAAGTCAAACTGTAGCGAAGAAAAAACGAATTATTGTACAAACAGAAGGGTCATTTCTCCCCATCTTATTTTCAGTTTTGGGTCCTTTACTGACTAGATTAATATAATGAAGAAGGTGGTAGTGATTCCACACGAGGAGGTGTACGCTTCACTGCAAAGGAATCCAGACACGGATCTAGATCCCTTAAAAGCAGACTTAAAAGAATGGAAAGCGAATTGCTAACCCTATTAAACAGTGAAAAAACACCTGATGAGAAAAGAATCTTATACCAAGAAGCTCTGCAGAAATTTCTTCACGAGTACGAAAATTATAAGAACCCGACAGAGATTCCTGTGGTTATTAGGCACAGCACGGGGGACGATGGACATGGCGACATAGGATCTGTACCCGACGATACAGCTGACCAACCAAAAATTAAGGGATCAGCCACACAACATATCGAGCATGTATTAAAAAGCACCCTCCCACATACATTGAGGAATAAAGGTTTAAGTCTTTATAATCTATTGAATGAGGACCCAGCCATACAATGGACCGATACAGGCGAGATCATTGTGGAAAGATCAAGGGTACAGGGGTCGAATATCGTAGACATTGTCCATGATCTGGTGAGAAAGTGGGGTAGGCCATCACCATCAGGATGGAAGCACATTAAAGCAAGACTACAACAAATAAATGTCCCTAAAAAGTTGATAGGAAATCTGAACAGGTTAAAAGACTTGGAACATGCAACGCATGTGGCACAATTGAAGACGCCGTCACCCCCGGCGGTAACACCTTTGAAGAGGAGAAAGAAGAGGATAAACAATGGTCAACCCTACCCACGTGCCTCTAAAATACACAATTGGCTAACGTATTAAGTAAACGCTATTATGACATTTCTAACCCAGCCTCCTACGGCGGCGTAGATAGACTGTACAGAAGTGTTTACGGAGTAGGAAAAAAAGATGTTGAGAGATTTTTGCGGGAGCAGGACGCTTATACGCTTCATAAGCATGTGAGAAAAAGGTTTAAAACAGCCAAGACAACAGCTTCCTCGATTGATTCTATTTGGCAAGCAGATTTAACAGACATGCAAAGATATTCTGTGTATAACGATGGTTACCGTTGCATTCTATTCATAATAGATGTATTCTCTAGATATCTGTGGCTAGTTCCTCTGAAAAATAAATCATCTGAAACAGTTGCTAAAGCCACCAAAACGCTAATGCTAAAAGAAAACAGGGTTCCTTGCTATTTTTGTACGGATATGGGGAAGGAATTTATAGGCCGTGCTTTTCAGAACATGTTGACAGAGTTTAATATCAGCTATTACACAACCAATTCTATACATAAGGCTTCTTTAGCTGAAAGAGTTCAACGTACCATAAAGGAACGCATGCACCGCTATTTTACACATAAAAACACACATATTTCTAGACATTCTGGAATCATTGTCATCATCCTACAACAGCTCACACCATCGCACGATTGGGACAACACCTAACGAAGTTTTAGAAAGAGGTACGCTCCCGAGAAGAGATGGATCACCAACACAACCACACTCTGCGCACTTCAAAATCAATGATTACACCGTGTAACAAAACAAAAATTTTCTCTGTTTCTGGGCAATAACCTTTATTTTCTGATTCATTATGCTTCAAATCACTGGAAAAAAGCTGTCAGTGATTTTAAACTTCGGGTTTGTTGTCAGTACATCGATTTTGTTGAAATAAGAATATTATTATTTTTTAACCCTATATGGACATCTGCGACATCTGTAAACGCTTCAAAATTTACTATATATTTACCGAAACAAGTATATTTTAACTTAAATGACGATATCTTCAAATTTGTAACGGTTCAAGGAGTTTATATCACGAATTGGCAACTCCTACTGCAGAAAACCGAGCTTTAATGAAAAAAATAAGTTAGTGCGTCAGTAGAAGTAAAAGTGTATGGTTACGCAGTTCGTTTTTTATTTTTTATCACTTTATTTGATTAAAGGTAAGTTGAATAATTTTTTATTGCTCAATATATGTTGTTAGAGTGGCTGAAGTAATATAAAACAATTCTGATAAACTGAGCACTAGAATATTTTATTGAAACGTAACAATATTGATGGCTCTGACATCCATGCCTTCTTTGCCACGTGGTATAAGGTTGTCCAATTTGTATTATATATATTACATTATATATTATATATATTATATATATATATATATATATTATTTATATATATATATTATATATATATATATTATTTATATATATATTATTATATATATATATATTACATTAAAAATCACATATTTATGTTCAAAGTACTCTAAATGAATGTTTAATATAGGTAAAAAAAATTTTATGACAAAAATAAGAATTATGTCCATATAGGGTTCAATTAATCCATTATTTTTACTTTTTCAGACGTGTGACGTGTGACGAAGTTACTGTTATGGCTGCTCGTGGTTGCAAATACCCAGCGGATTCCTTCTGCTACGTGTGCGGCGAGTTCTTCGCAAAGACGGCTAAAAAACACTGCTTGGACAGTTGCACCCGTGCAAAGGAAGCCTATCATGCCTACTTCGGAATGCCAGTCGGTGACCAAGACAAACGCTGGGCACCACATGTCATCTGTGACTACTGCCGCCGCACTCTTGAAGGTTGGTTTAGAGGAGAGAAGAGGGCAATGCGTTTCGCTATCCCCCGTGTCTGGCGTGAGCCCTCAGACCATCTCACGGACTGCTATTTCTGTATGGTGGACCCAACAAAACGAAGAAAGGGGAAGAATGTGCCTCCCATTGAGTACCCTGACATTCCGTCATCTATTGCACCTGTTCCCCATAACGCGACGGACCTACCTGTGCCACAGCCTCCCTTGAGAGATCAATCTTCCAGCAGAAGAAGCAAGCTATGATGATTCCGAGGAGGAGCAAGGTGCGTCATCTGCTGCGCGCCGTCGACGCCGGGTGGCCGGTGAAAGGTACCCCTACTATCCCAACCAAGAGGACATCAACGACCTCATCAGGGAAATGGCCTTGACAAAGTCCAACGCCGAGCTGCTCATTTCCAGACTGAAGCAGTGGGACTTACTGGACGACAGCGTTCGAATTACTTCCCAGAGGAAGCGGCATCGCGGCTTTTCAGTGTTCTTCACTCTTAGAGATGGGTTGTGCTACTGCCATAACATCAGAGGACTCTTCGACGCTGTGGGCATTCCCTGCAACACCTCTGACTGGCGGCTGTTCATCGACAGTTCATCTAAAAGCCTCAAGGCTGTTTTACTGCACAACACAAATCAGTGGCCCTCGATTCCTCTGGCTCATTCAGTGCACATGAAAGAAGAGTACCAGAACGTCAAAATCCTGCTGAGTGCACTGAAGTACGACCAATTCAGCTGGGAGGTCATTGGCGATTTCAAGATGGTGGCCTTCTTGATGGGGCTTCAGGGAGGCTTCACCAAGTTCCCTTGCTATCTGTGCCTCTGGGATAGCCGAAATACAGCCCTTCACTACGAGAAGAGGAACTGGCCCCTCAGGACCGGCTATGAGGTTGGGGCCCATAACGTGAAGCAAGAGCCGCTGGTGGAGCCAACGAAAGTGCTGATGCCACCCCTGCACATCAAATTGGGCATCATTAAGCAGTTTGTTAAACAGCTGGATCCAGAGGGTGAGGCCTTGAAGCACATCCAGGAGCTGTTCCCGAAGTTGTCGGAGGCGAAGATCAAAGCAGGAGTATTTGTGGGGCCTCAGGTGAAGCGACTTATTGACTCCGACAGCTTTCTTGAGAAGCTGTCTGAGGTTGAGCCGGCAGCTTGGACAAGCTTCGTTTCTCTAGTCAAAGGTTTCCTCGGAAACCACAAGGCAGAGAACTACAGGGAAATCGTTGACGAACTTGTGGACACGTACCGGAGCATGGGCTGCCGGATGTCGCTCAAACTGCACGTACTACACGCCCACCTTGATGAGTTCAAAGAAAACATGGGAGACTACTCAGAAGAACAAGGTGAAAGATTTCACCAGGATGTCAGCTCTTTCGAGGAACGCTACAAAGGACAGTACAATGAAAGTATGATGGGGGACTATATCTGGAACCTTTTGCGTGAGAGTGAACTGAAATACAATCGCCAATCTCGTAGACAAACTTCTTTTTGATTAAACTATAACGCTAGAATTTTTGTATCAATTCTGTATCAATTCTCCGTAGCAATACTCTTTGTCAACGCTCTGCATCACTGCACTGTATCACTGTCTGTGTATTAACATATTATAATACATAATTATTCCCTACTCGTTTCCTTCTTTTTATTTTCATTTCTAAAGACGGGGCCTGGAGAACTTCATTTTTCATCATTGAATTATCATAATAATCGTGTTAACATCAATTAAAATTATACTTAACAGGATTCATTTAATTTAAAAGCAGATAGTATGAAAAATCCTTAAATTAATAAGCAAAAATGGCAAAAAATCAATAAATCGATCTCATGAACTCAGAACCGAAGTCTGAACTTGGTGACTGCTCATTTTTACTTATTTATGCCCTAAAAAATCAGAAAATAATAGTTTTAACTCATCGACAAATTTTGTGTTACACGGTGTTATGTAAGGCTGTCGCGTTCGGGAAACAAATTCGCAAAGGGTTTTGAGCAAGGATGGACACGTGAGATTTTTAAAGTTAGGGCTATGAGACCTAAAGGTGAGATAATGGTGTATTACGTTGAAGATTTGAATGGGGAAGAAATCTCAGGAGGCTTTTACTGCGAGGAATTGCAGAAAGTGGCCTTTAATTTAGGAAAAAATGTTTAAAATTGAGAAAATTTTAGGAAGCAAAGGTTCAGGAAAGAGAAAAATGTACCTGGTGAAATGGCTAGGGTACCCAGAAAGATTCAACACCTATATAAAAGCTGATGCAATAATGAAGCTTAAATAGTATACAACATGGCTCCTAACCATTTCTACGTCACACTCCCGTCCTCCTCGTCCCTGTCTGTACACCCTAACAACATACTAGCCAACTTTGTATCAGAGCTCCATGGACCCATTGAATTAGGTCGTGATTCGTATGAGGTGGGGTTATGTGAACTCCAGTTAACCACCAAATTTTTAACTCTTGAAAAAGCACTGGTCATATTTCTGATCCTTAGAAGCACCGATGAATGCGAAAAATTAGGCATAATCTTAGACAATACTGTACCCTCAACCCTTTGCGGTGAGGGACGGTTCTATAGCATAAATGTTTCGTTTGGAATCGGGCATTATGATACAGCCATGGATATTGTGGAGGGTTTAAACAAGAGTCTTGAAAATTTGTATCTGACAAACGATTTACTTTTTGAAATCGTAAACATAGACACGCCCGCATGCACATTGAGGTTAAAATCAACGCTTAGTAAAAATATTAGAGATAAAGAGCAGTTCACAATTGCGGCTCAGGGCCGATATAGCGCAGTCTTCCAAAGAGAGACATTTCACGAGGCACAACGTGACTTGTCCAGCTTAATTTTTCAATTGAAGATGGAGAAATTTGCTGAAAGCTCTGTCCCCAGACATGTGCTATATTTACAGTAATATAGTGGAGCACCAGTTTGTTGGGGATACCCAGGCACGCCTGCTGCGCATTGCCCACATCCCCAACCATAGAGGAAGGAGTTTGAGTATTACATATGACAGACCCCATTATGTGAATGCCGCAACTAATTTAATAACCAATATCAAGAACGATTGAGGGTGAAAACTTCCCATTTGGTAACGGGAGCTTAACAGTGAAGCTACACTTTCGACGCACTGAGTTATAATGGATAAAAAGCCTTTCACCGTCTATCGAGGGGTGAGATACCAGCGCGGTAGTGGACTTGGGTCCATTTTTTCATCCATACTACGTACGGCTATTCCTTTGCTGAAGAGGGGTGCCAGATACCTCGGAAGGAAAGCGCTACAATCAGGTCTTAACACTGCAGAAGACATTGGCTGGGCTAAACCTAAATAAGCTCTAAAAAAACATTTACAGCGCACACGGGACGAAATCATCAAAGATGCAAAGAGAAAAATGCGTGGTGGCGGGAAGAAGAAGAGGGCTGTCCGGAAGAAGGGGTCACGTGGTATTAAACGTAAAAGGATATCAAAAAAGAAGTGCTGTAAGCGAATGAAACCTATGGTTGACCACTTTTTTGACTGATATAAGCTAAGGACATTGATCTCATGAATCATAGTTTGTTTACTACTTGTCGAGAGAGGAGGCACTATTTCTAACTCGTCATGGCACGCTTCATCCACCCATGTAGTTCACAATGCTATAAATCGGAGCTGTCCCTTTTTGAGATGCCTCCAACTCAAGTTTCTATTGAGCACAGTGACTTTATTACAATTAACCCTTTAAACACAATTAGTTCCCCGAGTGCTCCTATAGAATTCATGATACCCAGCTCAGGTCCTTACTTTTTTGATCCAAGCTGTGTGCACATGTACGCTTAGCTACGTATAGCCCATTCTGATGGAACGGACTGCGATGACAAATATGCTGTATACCCTGAAACAAACTTTCTGCACTCCATATTCAACCAGTGTGACGTATATTTAAATCAGGCCAACATATCGTCAGGCACAGGATACTATCATCTACGAGCCTATCTGGAAAATGTCCTCAACTTTTCCAAAGAAGCGAAGGCTACCTTTTTAAGTGCCGAGGGATATTATCAAACTAAAGACGAAAGTAGTATAAAGGAGAAATTTAAAAATTCTAAAAAAGAAATACGAGTGTTTTGGACGTCTGCACACAGATTTCACTTTCCAGGAGAAGTTGCTTGTCAACGGGGTGGATATGAAAATAAAGCTCACCCGCACGAGTCCTGAGATCTGCTTAAATCTGGATGCTGATCAAGAAGAGGGAGCAAAGCCCGTTGTGGTTCACATTATGGACACATACCTCCGCGTACGGCGAGTGAAATTAAGTTCACCAAAACAACTAGAAATTGAGAAAAATTTACTAAACGCTGCAGTGAAATACCCTATTAACAGAGTACAAATCAAACTATATACGGTGCCTGCAGGGTTGGCGTCGAAGCAGATAGAAAACATCGCACTGGAAAATCTTCCTAAAAGGATATTAATCGGAATGCAGGACCATGCTTCGGTGAATGGAAAATATAAAAAGAGTGCCTTTAAAGTCAAGAATTTCGGACTTAAAAATATAACTCTATACGTTAATGGCATTGCTTTGGGTGGAACATTGGATACGGACTATTCATCAGACGCTGTG
This sequence comes from Bathynomus jamesi, assembly GCA_023014485.1. Taxonomy (NCBI): domain Eukaryota; kingdom Metazoa; phylum Arthropoda; class Malacostraca; order Isopoda; family Cirolanidae; genus Bathynomus; species Bathynomus jamesi. Next base: position 265,580 of record JAJOZX010001460.1, read on the forward strand.
TTACCTCTTTGCGCGAGAGCCTATAGTAATCTGACCCATATTGCAGGTGACTGTGATGAGCTCGGTAATGGGGTAACGCAGAAAGAATTCATTGATCAATTTCACCTTTATCCGTTTGACATTACACCTGACTTATCTGCTAGCGTAAATACGCATTTAACCCCACAACAGAGCGGAAACATCTTAATGAGGTTGGAATTCACCAAGCCTATAGACGCGTCTATTAGTGTACTAGTATATCTCGAGTCGCAAGCCCTAATAGAAGTAGATAGATTTAGAAGCCTTATCACTGACTTTTAAAATGGATGCTAATACACTTCAGAGAGTAATGAATAGTGAACGAGTCACACGTTCCAAATTTATCGGCGTGTTTGCTAAGAATGAAACATTGAGTTTGCCAAGTACGCGAGAATGCGATAGTCTTATTGTGAACACAGATGTCATCGGTAATGAAGGGATTCATTGGTTTGCAATCTATTTTAAAAATAGGCACCGCCTGTACTATTTCGATTCACTCGGTACTCAATCCTGGAGTGACCCTGAAATTGTAAAATTTCTCGCTCAGTTACATATTCCCGAAGTTGTATGGAACCCGTTTCGAATACAAGGATATTTTAGTAATACTTGTGGAATGTACAGCATTTCATTTCTCATGCATATGTCACGTGATAAAGAATTTATAAATTTTTAAAATTTATTCGACCCGTGTCACACTCAACGAAACGATGAAATGGTATGCAGACAGATAAAAAGCCGTTTTCCAGTTGTGCGTACTCGTTGTATAGTATAATGTTTTTGTTCGTGTGTATATTTGTAACGTTAGTTTGTATATTCTGTAGTTTAAGATGGTTATTGTACTGATTTCTTTCATTTAATAAATCGATGAAAATATATTGTCTTCTTCCCCCCCAAACAGATCGAAAAACACTTACATTATTTCGATGTGACATTCATTATGCTGACTGTTCGGTATATCCTCCGTATTCATGACATGAGATTCTTCAAAAGATTGTATAATATGTGTCAAATCCTCATCGGACATTAAAGGAGAAAGAACAATGTTCATATTGAATCTTTTTTAATAAAAACATATAGAGTATACATATTGTAAGACAGACCCCATTATGTGAAGATATCTTTGGTTCGCTCAGAGAAGCTCATTTAAGAGGTAATTCCGAATAACATTTATAAAAAACATGCAAAAGATTGCCATAAAAAATTTCGATTTTAGCATAATGGTGAGTATCTAAATGAAGTATTTGACTAGATACTACATCCCTTCATATATATGAAATCATCTTTCTGACAGTTTGTGAATAAAAAATAAAAATAAAATTATAGACACTTACATTTCTATGGCAGTCCCTTGCGTCGGATTGTAAGGAGCGTCATTGCAAATATCATCAACGGTTTGCGTTGGAAATAATCCATCACGGTCAATCGCGTTAAAAAGATTAATTGCAGTCAATGCTGCAGTGTCACCTTCTTGATACAAATCCGGAAAAGTGTAAAGTTCGTGATCCATGGCGGAGGGAATGTTTATTCACTGGCAGAGGGAATGTTTATTCACTGGCGAAAATAGCTACTGTTACTCCCAACTGAAAAATATTTCCTTTTATATGCACAATCACCAAGCTCCGCCCCAAAAGATCAAGAGCAGATGTTCGTAATGATTGGTTGGCAGTGTAACTGGGTGGAGCTATGATAAGTTTGTCTACCAATCGTAACACCGATATAACAGGTCCATGCTTTGGACGACTAATGGCTTCTTTATATTTTCTCCATAGATTTAATGCTCGTGTTACCCCTTGCATTCTCCGTCACGACAATATTTGTATCTATACTTGGTTTTCTCCAATCCATCCCTTATGCAATATTGTTCACAACAATATTTTATTATTTTGCGTCCATACTAAACTGA